>JAWPHD010005019.1:0-172842 GCA_037043455.1 Cyrtodaria siliqua
AGCAGAAAGTTTAATATAAAAAAAATATAATTAAATGACAAAATACAGCAAATACACTTGGGTTTTAAATATTTTTTACATTAAGACTACATATCAATATAAATGAAACCAATATTAAATATGTTACGATAAACTGGAATATTCAGTAATGACATATAAATAATATTTCTATACATTACACATTTGTAATACTTAAGAAACAGCAAGTTTTGACATACCGTATAATCCCAAATAAACGCCCCCCGGGGGGTGTTTATTTGAGACCAAAATACATAATTTAATTTAATTCAGACACATTTAATGATTTTCTTTACCAAGAAAACCAAAGTCTGCATGTCTTGGTAAGTTTTAAAATATTTATTTCTGAAATAATTGGGGGGGGGGGGGGGGGGGGGGGGGGGGGGGGGGGGGGGGGGGGGGGGGGGGGGGGTGGGGTCGCATTTATTGGGGGAGGGGAGTTTATTAGGAATTAAACGGTCACCTAATAAATATACAATTGTAATAAGACTAAAGTGTACTGCTACTATTCCTTTGCCGTCTTTTTTTTATTTAAGTCTTAAAGATGACAGTTCACGGCTATACCTGTACTTATTTGGAAAGATATCTGAATTAAATTACTCTGCTTTGCCACGCGAAACAGATTATAAAAAATACACACAATACATTCACATTTCAATAAAATTAAAACTTATAATTGAGATTAATTATTCTTTAAAATTAAGAATTGTTCCTACCTTTGAGGTGAACTTGGAGATTGTTTGTGTTGTTGTTGTTTCTTATAAGAAGAGTGTACAGTTCTTCAATCAGGGTCAAATAAAAATGTTCACTTAAAAAGCTTCTACACTGTGCAGGGCAAATGGTGCTGTTAAAATTGCTACAAAACCTAATGCCGTTTTAAGACTATTGCAAAACAAAATTAAAGTGTAGCTAAAAAGATGTGAAACAATGCAGCATAAAAGTTGTATATTTTTTGTTTCGTCAATTGGTTTTTAAGGCGCACCAACACATGAAAGGTTACATGGCACTTAACAGGTATGAGCATGTCAAGCTCATCCTCTTGTTCGTCAAGATCTTTTGCCCATATTTTTAAATTTTAACAAACTGGTACATCGAATGGTGAATAAATGCCACCCTACTCTGCTATTCAACATTATCTCCCTTTAATTAGGTGCAGTGACTCCCTATGTTTCTATGGGGTTTAACATCATTTTCCATCACATTTTAGGCTACGTATGATGGTTGATTTTTGTGGTGGAGGCAGACCGCCCACTAATTCCTGGGTAGAACCAGTACTGTATACCTCCCGCAATCCGTTAGGATCGACACTTTCTCACAAGTTGAGCTCCCAGTGAGATTCGTACCCAATAAGTAGGATAACTGAAACAATGAAATACTATCACCACTAGCTCTACACACAACATTGTAGGACTCGGGTAGTTTTAACTGCCCTAAGGCCATCCTTAAAAAATTGTTGGGTTTGCTGTGCTCTGACCCAAAAAGTTTTAGGTGGGTAGGTAGGTAGGTAGGTGAATAATTTTATTTTCCCAAAGACTGTGAAAAAACATAAGAAATTAAAGGAAAAATATTTTTAAAATAGCAAAAAAAACGTTTTGGGCAGTGCTCTTTTTAGTGAGTAGGTCGGGCACAGCAAACCAACAATTTTTTACGGATGGCCTAACTACCACTAATAAAACAACAACTAAGCTAAGCAGATTTAATAACCATGTCATAATTGCATATATTTCTACTACCAGTAAGAAAGTGCTTTCTGGCCAACTGGCCAGCATATGTCAAAAGTTTAAGATCAAGGTCTTCAGCCTGTGTGACCTGCTAAGTGTGCTTATCTATATCCTATGTTGGCATAGTAATTTCATATTTTGTGGCGGACACAAAGTAGACTGCCCTTAGGATGCCACAACAATCCATTATATGCAGACATCAACTGCTACACATATATGTAAAGTGTAGATTTTAGAAGCATTGATAAGGGTAAAATAACATGCACTAAGCTTTGTTAAGTGCGTTGAAAGTGGCTGTAGCAAAATCTTATTTATTGGTCCATGTTAGCCTCAAAAGCACAATTTCTTACGGTTCATTCAACACGTTATTACATTTGAACACAAGTTGACAATACTGAGCTCATCCACTCAGCATCAGCATAAAGGCTACAAAATGACGATGCTACGTACCCTGTATATACCTTCTTACTACTATAACAGTTAATCAAATAACACCGTCCATTTTCACAGAACCCCTTCCCTTCTGCATGCATGCACATCTAACATTTCTAAGTGGAAGGGTCTTTATAACTGACACATTTGACAAGATAGTGCGTTTACAACACAAACTTGGTGGGTGTGAAATATGACTGTTATGAGATTTTGGCACGTCACATAAATTGGTCCTCTGAAGGTATTCGTAGCACTTATAATGTATTATGACTTTTTGACATCTTCTAGTCAGCCTGTCCTGGCGGATGCCGTATCAACTATTTGGGGTACAAGATAATCCAAGGTGGGTACGGACGATGAAATAAAAACGTTTTTAAGTAATGGTGGGAGACTGAAACCCATTCTATCACCATGAGGGGAGAAATGATCGGTATTATGAGTGCGTATACTCCACCAAGCACCCAACATCTCCAGCGAGATACAAATATCCTGTTCAGCTGAAGATTGTCGTGGGTTTTGTCGTACAATTTTCTTCATACAATTATTCTTCATTCAAAACTATCATTCATTCCTGCATGAATGCTGTAATTGGGCGACACATCTCGCTGTTTTTGTCATTTCATGGGCTTTTTTTTTTGCGTATTTCTTCCTCCAAGTCCTTTTGGTAGGACTATATTCAAACATCTGTAGCTAAACCTTGGTGGATGAAGGTTCTAAATAAACTTTTCTAACAAGCTGAACACAAACTTTTTTGAAATTTATAAAATTCATAAAATACTTCTTTCGTAGAAACCCTATTTAATAACATGTCCATAGGTTCTGAGTCAATGAAATCTGATTAAACCTATGTGTTAATGTGTTTCTATTGGAAGTCAATATAAATTGCACGCTTGTCCTCATGTCCGATACATTTAATACAACATCGAAATGCATTTGTATTCGAAATCTTGCACATGATCCACTTCTTGTTTCCCAAAACAATGACTCTAGCTTTAGAAGAGGCCTTTCTTCTGTTTCTTGTGAGCACTGAAACAATAAGCAATGGCATTCATATAGGATTCTGGCCCACAACACAACAATGATATGCCGTAATATAAATCCAAACATGGCCCATAATCATCAAATATTGATTTTAATATAAACAAAATTCAAGCAGCTTTAATATAAATAACCAAATCAAATTAAATTGTTATATTTTTATATTTTATATCATTTACTATTATATGCAATGATTGGCTTTTAAGTCAAAGCAAGAAAGTTTCATAAGTTAAGTTTTTGCATGGAAAAAAAACTGAAGTGCTTGAAGAGAGTACAATATTTAGCAATACGGGGGTGTAATGGGAAGCAACTAGGCTGCGAGCTGGTGGGTATAGCTAAACCTTGGTGCACATGATGTAAACAAGGTGTTATTCCTGGTCTAACTGGTTTAAAGCACCAACCGCACACCTTTAAGGCTTTAACTTATAAGGTATAAAACACTCCTATTAACAAGTTATAAAGCCGTGTGTAACTGTTTGACAGCATCCAAACACTTTTAAAATTATAATCCGCACCTTCCCTTCCCCGATCAGCAAGTTATTAAGCCTGATTTAACTGTTTTAATTTCACAGCACCCGTGCACCATTAACTTATAATACATACCCCCTACCCCACCTCCACCCCAACCCGATCAACAAGTTATTAAGCCTGATTTAACTGTTTTAATTTCACAATACCCGTGCACCATTAACTTATAATACATACCCCCACCCCCACCCGATCAACAAGTTATTAAGCCTGATTTAACTGTTTTAATTTCAAAGCACCCGTGCACCATTAACTTATAATACATACCCCACCCCAACCCACCCAATCAACAAGTTATTAAGCCTAAAGTAACTATGTTTGACTCACAGCAACCATACACCTTCACTTACAATACAAAATCCCTACTATCCCATATTAACCACAGAATTATTCACAATAATAGCACTGGAAAATCAATCACACAAAATTATATCTAAATGCACGTGCTCATCGTGCATCGTGTGCGCATCATATAATGGTACCTTTTAAACTGGAAGGAAGACAAACAACTGCAAACATAAAACCAGAACTTCAATCCAATACTCTTCAACAACAAAATTCACCCAGTGTCCATTTTTTCTTCCCTATTCTGTTGTGTTAGTTATCAAATAATTGGATAGTACATAAGATTCATCAGGTTGTCTAAGTTTTGTTGCCATTTATGTAATGAATCGAGTGACATAAAAGATATATAATGTTTTGAAAACAAAATTTACTCTAATATTGCAACAGATAGTATTATTTTATTTATTTACAATTTAAAGAATTCTTCAAAGAATAATTAATTTTGTTTGCTTAAATGATCAATTAATTTTATCTTTAAATATCAAAAAGAAAACTGAAGAGGTAATCCATAGCATGTATAAATGTCTTAATCAAGTTTTAGTTAAAAAAATTATCAAAATGTTAATGTAAAAAGAATTGAACAAAAATACATGATGCAAAACATTATTTGGTTCATCGGAGTATAAAACTAAATCCACTATTTAATTAGTATGGGCAATTAAGACATTTTCTTTTTTTTATATTCAAGACTGTTCTAATATTTGTGCTACTAAAGAATGTGTTAATATAGATAAAATTATTCTGACAATAAAAAAAGCTTGGTAAAGATAGCAAATCACTATACACCCAAAACTAAACCAAAGAGAGAATATGTGGATATTGTATAATTACCCTTTGTCTTTGTGACTATACAATATAAAACAAGTTGATGGTTTACAGTTTTATCTAGTTTGTACAAGCTGCACAGCTTTGACAATGTTTTGTAGCTTTTACATTAAACATTTCTTCATAGTTTATCTTTGGAATGTAGCATATTATATTTACTAGAAGCATGCAAGTATATATTGAATAATAACTTTGTGAGAATAAAAAAAATGTGCACATACAAAATATTTAACAACGCCTTCTTTATGTTGAAGTGAACAGCATAATCAGCATGATGCCAGGTGTGAATCATTATCTATTTCAACCAATCAGACCAATACGATACCTCCGACAAACAAAAGCATGTGCGAATGTATTATAATCAAATCTAATGTCAATATACTCCGACATCAACAATAGGGCGGCGATATCTATGTACTGCCATCATGTTAATCGTGGTTGGTGTGAACCTGGTAGATTCTGAGGAATAACTTGTTTTATTTGGAGATCGTCTCATCCCATGTCCGGTAGCAGAGTCAAATCCTGGCTGCATTAGTGAGAAGCCAGTGTGCTAACAGACATCCATTAGACATTCATTAGACATTACACCACACATACATTGGACATTACACTACACTTCCATTTGACATTATACCGCACATCCATTAGACATTACATTACACCACACATCCATTAGACATTACACCGCACATCCATTAGACATTGACCGCACTTCCATTAGACATTACACCGCACATCCATTAGACATTACATTACACCACACATCCATTAGACATTACACCGCACATCCATTAGACATTACACCGCACATCCATTAGACATTGCACTGCACATCCATTAGACATTACACCGCACATCCATTGGACATTACACTGCACATCCATTAGACATTGCACCGCACATCCATTAGACATTACACCCCACATCCATTAGACATTACACCGCACATCCATTAGACATTACACCGCACATCCATTAGACAATACACCACACATCCATTTGACATTACACCGCACTTCCATTAGACATTACACCGCATATCCATTAGACATTACACTACACATACATTAGACATTACACCACACATCCATTAGACTTTACACCAAACATCCATTAGAGATTACAAAATAGACTGCCAGTCAAAATCAATTTTAAAACTGTTGCATTGTCTTTGAGGGTGACCATTTAACAGTATAACTAAAAATAAATATCCGACTAATGCCCCCGCTAACCGCAAAATTCCTAAGTGTGTGACCTTGACCTTGTGGTCACAGGTGATCAGAAATATGACGGAATGTTTTATGTATAACTTCTGAAAGCATTTTGAGAATATAAGCAAAAATGACGGACGAACCAACTGATGGACAAGGCCAAAACAGTATATATTAAACGACAAATAACTAAGCAATCCCAAAACGTTTGAATCAGCCGTACCATGTTGTACTGGGACATGAAAACACAATTCTTGACATGATGTTACAATCCCTAGAGATACGTACTCTTTAACGTTTTCCAGTGAGTTATTGTAGCCCGAGGATTCCTCCCAGCTACCCTTCTCAGTCTCGAACTGTTTCCACTTTTCGTCCATCTCTCGCTCTTGTTGCTCCAAGCTCTTCTTCATCTGCTCTGCACGCTTTTGTAACTAAAATATATTAAGGTTATTAATCTCATATATTTATACAGAAACAAATATCTGACATACCAATCAGCATCAATTTCTCTACCAGCAAAAGTATTGAAATGTCAGTTTTCACAGATCTTACAGCAAAAATCAACCCTGCTTAGAATCCTCAGGAAATTTCACATGTTTCATACATATAAAATATTGTATTGCTTTTATATAGAGAGATTTAAAATGCATATGGCAATATTTTCGAGAGAGAGAGAGAGAGACCCTCATTATGAATTGAACTGAATGTTGTTTAACGGCTCATCAACACAGTATAGGTTATTTTGAGCCGCCCCGGAGAGAGGGGAAGGATACATAGGAATCCGGGAACCGTGCTCTACTGTTATTATCGAATAGATTCCTATGGTTCTTTAACGTTCTTGGAGGATAGACTGATACACAGGACCGTCCGGTTTACTTCTCCATCCGACAGACGAGGCTAAGGGAAAGTGTCTTGCCCAAGAACACACCGACGGAACTCAGTGGCACCACGGAGGGTTGAACCTGGGGCCTCCGGTTACAAATCCGCCGTGCTACAGACTGCGTCACACCAGCCCTCTCCTTTTTATGAGAGAGGGAGTAACTAGATTAGATTAGAATTGCAGAGAAAGAGAGACCCTTATTATAACTAGATTAGATAGATTAGATTAGAATTGCACAATGAATGGCACCTGTTTTCTGGACAATTTAACTTGCCTGTTTACCATACTGTGCGTGAAACCAGCCATTGGATCAATCATGTTATATATATTAAACATATTGTTCATTTTACAATATTGGGTTTGATGACTGTGGGAAACCATTCGTTGGATATATCATGGTCACATATTATTATTATGCAACATTGGTTTTGTTAAATGTTCTACACATTTGGTAATTCTCTAATATGTATCAAAGTTCAATTTCTGCACAAGACCATGCACAAAATGGCAGATATGATTACAAATAAATAAAGCGAAGGTTTCGACAATTGTTGAGTGGCTATTTTTTAAAAAGAAAGTTTAAGAAAAATGCAACAGCAGATTTTAAAAAATATGTTTTGCATAAAATAATATTTTTCCGAGTATATTTAATTACATCACTTATGTCAGAAACAGTAATTTTGTCAAGTTCTGTAATTTTAATTGCACATTTTGCTTTTTTTTTACTGGCAAAGAATTATCAAAAAGCCATGATAAATTCACAAAAAAACATTTTAATCTATCCCTCTATCTGTAATGAATGCCTGTTGTAGTATCAACATTTTAAATATTATAAAATATCATCTTACATCAGCTTCGGAATCCTTTAACTTTTGTTTCTTCTCCTTGACTTTCATCTCGAACACCTGCTCCATCTCTGCTTCCATCTTCTTCATCTTGGCCTCATGTTCCCGCTTCTCCTCCGCCATCTGTGATAATGGATCTCTGTACAAAGTATAGGGAAAGTGAAAGTTGAATTAAGTAGAACAGCAGAGTAAATTATGCTTAACATGAGACTTCATCTTGGCCTCATATTCTCGCTTCTCCTTCGCCATCTGTGATAATGGATCTCTGTACAAAGTATAGGGAAAGTAAAAGTTGAATAAAGCAGTGTAGAACAGCAGAGTAAATTACAATTAACACGAGACCACATTAATGCAGGAGACATTCATAAGAAAAAAGTACAGGTGTGTTATTAAATCATAAAATGTGTCAAGTTTGTTTTCATACATTTTCTGCATAAATTTTCGTCTGTTTTCAAATTATTTGTAGTTTTGTGGATTATATAGACATATACAAGAATGTCTGCCTGTCGTCAATATTAAAGTGTCTTGCCTATGCTGCTGTCAAGAAATTAAACATTAAAGAAAAAGGGCCATAATTTTTAAATTGCAATATGGGCCTGATGAAACTGAACACTTTTTTCAGAAATAGTTTTTTAAAACTTACCAAAAGATGCAAGTTAATCTGTTTCATTCACAACGGAACACACAAAATTAATAGAAAACTTAAAACCCGATGCATTAATTGACTGATTGACATGCAGACTTCTTTCTTGGTAAAGAAAATTATTAAATAATGTTCGATTTGAAAGTCAAAAATTAAAATTAGGTATTTTTGGTCTCAAATAAATGCCGCCTTTTCAAAAATGTTACGTCCCCGGGGGCATTTATTAGAGATTATACGGTAAGCACAATTTGAATGAATAACAATGTTGAGGATTAGAATGTGAAAAAGTTTAATACAGAACTTTAATTTAAATCTTGATGTCGCCGTCAACGTCACCGCAGCCACGTGATATCTTTATCTCATTAGATACCTTTTATCCATGTTCAGATTTGGAACAATACAAGTGATTGAAAATTGACCAAGCTGTGTGACTTACTTTGTCAAAGACCCTGGTTTTATTTTCCCATCTGTGTTAGTGGGTGCCAGTTTGATATATCTGAAATTCTCATAATGTACGTTGTTGGATACATCCTTCAGATCCTGCATATGAGTTCTGGAAGAGAAGTTTATTAGGTATTAAAGTTCTATTCCGTTTGTATTTCCGTACGATATACATCACTATAAAGACAAAATGTGCATTCAAATGTTTTAACGACCATGTGTAATCCTATTAAAACAAAATGGCAACAAAATTAGAACTTCAAAACAGCTGAATATTTTTACATGAAACTTTCAAGACTGTGCTAGAATGATAAATACAAACTTGATAAATAAGTGAACCAATCATTACTCAGCTAATGTCATAACTCTTGTGTATTGATCAATGCACACATTTACTCAATATCACTTGTTTGTGAAATGCTGTTTAACTCGATTTCATTTAACCTTGAGAAATGTATTGTGCCTCGTCATAGATTCATGGATGTTAAAGGCCATAATCCAAGATCCTCACAACGTGTGCGTAAATGTTATCATTTGCATGACCCTTGAGCCAAGACAAATACTCATTTATTAAAACACTCCATTGATATTTTAAGGGAGTTTTTTGTATTGATATAACTTATCATGTAACATGCTGCTCTGACAATGTTAACCCATAAATGGCTCTTACAGCGACGTTTTTTTAATGACAATCATTTACAACATGAACAAAATTACTTACCTAATTAACATGTTCCTGAGAGCAAGGAAATCATTATGTTCCAGATTTTCTACTTCTACTATGCCCCAAGGGTACTGTCGACCCCGCACACGCTTTCCATTACATTCTGAGACCGTGTTGCTACCCACAACAGCAAACGGGACTCGGTCCTGGAAAGAGGAAATAAAGAAATTGTAATTGCATTTTGTAGCTATAGAAATAAAATCCTTCCAGCTATCAATAAAACATGATTTTGTTGTTAAACAGCTCATCAGTAAGTTATTTAGGTTATTTCTAGCAGCCCCCGAGAGACAGGTAGGATACGTAGAGTTTACAAACCTCTCCTGCGCTTACTGTTCTTCAAACCCCTCCTGCGTTTACTGTTCTACAAACCTCTTCTGTGCTTACTATCGATTAGATTCCTATGGTTCTTTAACGTGATCGGGGGATAGACTCCAATACTGGGACCGCCTGGTTAAAATCCTCATGCAAATGACGAGGATAAGGAAAGTAACAAATTAACACAGTGGTGACCAGTGTATTAGTCTTTTGCACGGCCGTTTTTGAAAAATCGCGGCCAATATTTGGTGGAGTGGGTGGGGTAAAAAACATTTTATTTTTTTTGCTAAACACTTCCACTTTTATTTTCTCAATATTGTTGTTTTGTATACAGAAGATGCTCTAAAATGTACTGTTTTCAATTTTATCTGTAAAAATAAATTACCCCAGAGAAATCCATTTGTCGTGAATTGGCGCACAGTGCGTGTTAGCAAATTATTTTGCACACCGTGTTTGCATATTTGCACACCCAGTTCTTGAATTTCTGCCTAATACACTGGTGGTGAGTCACTCAAACCCGTGATCTCCCGAACTAACTATCTTCTGGGCCACAGCGGCCCCCGATAAGTCGTAAGTAAAGATGATAAAATAGTTTAATGTGAACTATTTATATATATATTTCACATTTAAAATATTTTTTGAACCAATGACAAAAAAGCTCCTTGAAAAACATCTGCCTTTTCTAACTGCAACAAAATCAATCTGTAATAAATTATAGATTGAAACTTGTAATTAAAGCAGCTGGCTTCCGAGGATCGCTTGATTGAATCCTGAAATAACAATCTGATTTTTTCCTTTAAAGAAGCTACTCATTTCATCTTTGAACTCTAAATAATATTATGTTAGGCCAAACAAAATAATATGTGTGGTTCAGGTAACACTGGCAAAAAAAATAGGGCAGGTAGGTAGGCTTTTTTTCTTCTTCTCAATAATGAATTCGATTCTGATAATGAATTTAATATGTTAAATTACTATATCTTGAGTTAGATTTTTTTGCATTATCAACAATTTTTTTATTTTTTATTTTATTAATTTTTGTTTTTGTTACCTGAGCCACACATATTGTTTTATGTGGCCTTATGGCTTTCCTTGTGAAATAGTAGACATAGTAGTACACACGGTGCACGTGAACATTATGTAACAAATGTCATCAGGGAAAATAACATCCGTCTCCTCAGGGCTTTTTTCCCTTCTATAACAGGGGCCGAAATTCTGCTACTTCACAATTCAAAATTGGTCCTTTTTTTCATAACTGTGGCCGATTATTATTATTTTTAATTTTTTAGAAAAAAAGCCCTGCAGTCCTTCAGTGTAAATGATTTTTTGGGTTTCAAATACAAATAAAATCCAAAAGGCTTTATAATGTTGGACTTCGGACGACTTTGTTTTACACGTACATTAGTTTCCTCAAGTTTACTTGAAGTCCAACTTCTTTTAATAATCAAAGTCTAAACAGAAGACTAGGTAACCATGGTAACAGCAACTTGTAAACCAACTACAGAAACACCTTACCCGTAATTTTTTCTGTATTTTATTCTCTTCCTCATCATCACATTCAGGAAATTCATAAATTTTGATCTTGTGTTGTGCTATTTCATTTAATATCTGAAATAAACATGTAATAAATATAGTTATACAGAGAGATATAGTACCCTATTATTCAAATACATTTCCATTTTTTAAAATTTTATATTTCTTTTTAACAGGGCTTTGCAAAGTTGATTATTTGAAATGAACTGATATTCAGCATTACCTCTATAAATCAGAGCTGACTTCTGTCATGATACAGATTATCATGGTCATGATACAGATTATCATGGTCATAATACAGATTATCATGGTCATGATGCAATGCAGATTATCATGGTCATGATACAGATTATCATGGTCATGATACAGATTATCATGGTCTTGATGCAGACAATAATGATTGAATTGAATTGGGGTTTTTAAGGTGCACTAACACATGAAAGGTTATATGGTGATGATGATGGAGCTGGTGATGATATCCATAAGGATTATGGATTAATTTAACTTACAAACTAACTGAAGTAAATGGAACAACTCAAATCAAATATCAAAAGAACTGAATATTGCTGTAATTTTTAGCTTGGTGTCATAATTAGTCGTCACCGTTACCAATAACTATAATAACTGGTAATCAAGCGGCACTTACTGTCTTTTTAAAAGCCAGACATTCATCCGGTGTTAGCGTGTCAGCCTTGGCAATTAATGGAATAATGTTCACTTTATCGTGTAATCGACGCATAAACTCTACATCTAATGGTTTTAACCTGCAGGGGGGAAATGATAAATATAACGATCAATAACATCAGACAGCTATGAATGATAATAATGGCAAATTTGATGTATATACTTTTAATTTTAAAAGTTATCCAACAATATTTACTCGACACATTATTCTAATTTTTAACTCATTTTCAAATTGAATGCACAAAAGTAATTTCACACATAAAATATTCAAATTTTATAGAATACAAAAATCTATTTTTGCGGATATTACACAAAAATTTAAATATGATATATTCGTCAAATTAACGCAGCTTAAACTTTTTGCAGAATTGAATGACAGTTGAGAAGTTTAACTCAAAACATTATTTTATGTTTTATATCAAATATATTGAGGAATTCCTACATACCCGTGACCCGTTGGTGCGATGAAGTATAAACAACAATGAACTCTGGTATCTGGAGTGGTGCTACGTATGACTTTGGACTCGTTGGTCAAATATTCCTCGTATTTACTGTCTATGAAATCTATGACTGGTTGCCAACTGAAAAAACAACAAAAAAACACCATGAAGTTAGGCCATCCTTAAAAATATATTTGTTTGCTGTTTCCCGACCCTGGATTAGGTAGGTAGGTGAATTCCCCCCCCCCCCCCCCCCCCCCCCCCCCTCCCCCCCCCCCCCCCCAAAACATTAAAAACCTTTAGAAATGAAAGAAAAATATACTAAAAATAGTAAAAAAAAAAGATATCTTAAAGAACTGCTATAAAAAGTTTTGGGTAGGGCCCTTTTTCGTGGGTAGGTAGGGAAACAGCAAACCAATTTTTTTTATGGTCGGCCTTAGAAACACCAGCGGATAGAGAAACAGGCATTTGGATTTTGTTGAACATCAAACAATATAAACTGACACAAATACCAGTCAATAGACACAGGCACAAGTTGGAAACTGCTAAAAGTAAAACAACATAAAGTTAGACAAAAATACCAGTCAATAAACATGAATTTGAAAATTGTTCAACTCATTAAACAAGTTAAAAGTGCAGCTAGAAGGTAGTAAACCATCACCCATAGACCCAGCTTTGTGGTATTCATCATTAATATTTATAATTGTAACACCTTTAATCATGAATAACAGCAGAGCTCCAGATAAGGTGCGTATTTGAGTATATATGTGATTAAAATTATGAAAATAATAGAAATACCATAACATGCTATCATAACGTACAAGAATTGTGTATGTGCAATTCATTTTCAATCAATCGCGTATTGAACTATTTCCCTCAGCGCCTAACCATATTTCGAAACACATTCAATTATACAGAAAGGACAGAACTAGCCGAGTGTACAAAATCGGTCCAAAATTCATTTCAAATGAGTGTCATTTACTCGATTTGAGTTGTTTGCTGTACACATGTCGATCATGTAGGCCCATGGAGATCTTAATTATGCGTGTGCTACAAAACTGGTGTCTTACAACAAACGCGACCGCAAAGTAGCCTACCTCAAAATCAACACCATAACAGGACATGAACAGTATACAGTTATCACATGTGTGTTTGGGGAACAGTCAAAACTGTTTTCCCGAGGTGGAGGGGATGTCAGTGTGAACTGTTTCCCTCGGCCTATCATGTGTGTTTGGGGAACAGTCAAAACTGTTTTCCCGAGGTGGAGGGGATGGCAGTGTGAATTGTTTCCCGAGGCCGATAGGCCGAGGGAAACAGTTCACACTGACATCCCCTCCACCTCGGGAAAACAGTTTTGACTGTTCCCCAAACACACATGTGATAACTGTTTTATTACCTGATTAATGTTACTGTACGAAACAGTGAAAATGAAAATTTGTTTTATAATGGGAACCTATAGTGAAAAAAACTTCTATAAATAGTAATCGGGGAAATTCCAGCACGTGAGGGAAACAGTCAAAACTAAAGCCCGGTAACAGTTCGTTTTCACCGGGAACAGTCTTTTCCTTAGTGAATTAGCAAGAAATGACGATATAGCATTTATATAGGAGATCAGGTAATTAAACAACCTATAGTACGACACAATTAACATGACGCCAGTACTTAGATATCTCCACCATATTGTTGATGTCGGAGTATATTGACAATAGGTTATATTATAATACAGTTGCACATGCTTTATAATACTGTTGCAGGTGTTATTGTTTGTCGGAGGTATAGTATTGGTTCGATTGGTTAAAATGGATAAATGATTAACAACAGGCAACTTGTTAATTGTTAATCAGATTTCTATGTTTCTTTTACATCTGCTGGAGGATATGTACCAGGTTCGGAACTGTCTGCTTTATGTTATACTAGAATTTACTTCCTTAGACTGTTTATCAGTAGATTTCAGTATTGATCAGACAATGGTGTTTTACTTACCAATTACTATTATCTACCGCGTCTCCAAAGCCGGGAGTGTCTACGACTGTCAAGCGTAACTGTACACCATTTTCTTTCAGTGTTACATTGGTCTTGTCAACCTGAAACAGTACCAACACATTCAGGTGATTATAGGTGCTTCATTAGAAAACAAAGCATGGATTATGACATTTGCCGACAATATATCACTATACATACATGGTCCCACGTAAACTGATCTTATGTCAGTACTTAGATATCTTTGCCCTATTGTTGATGTCAGAGTATAATTTGAGGGGTCAGTGCAAAACTATTGGAACTACATATGAATAAAGAAGGAGATACAATAGTTTTGCACTGAACCCTCGATATTGACGAAAGGTTGTATTATAATCAAGTTGCACATATTAATGTTTGTCGGCAGTAACATATTGATTTGACTGGTTAAAATAGATTTTAATCGACAACTGGTGTAACGTCAATTGCTTGCCAGTGCAATTCCCACACAAAGAGTCTCGTCAGTCTCCACAGATTTCATAATAACATTGATATATTGGTTTCTGACACCAACAACATATACATATGTAGTTATCAGTGCCGCATCAACAACAGATGGTAAATATACTGACGGTCAATGAAAACGCAACAATAACCCCATATGTTTATGTTGTTGGATTATTCGCCAACCATTTGGAATAAAACTGCTGAACCAATATTTTCTATTTTTTAAGTATTGAATCTTGATACCTAACTTGTCTCACATGTTTACTGGTAGACTTTTACGACAAGCAGTTACACAGTTAATTACATTGTCATTTAACATTGTTTACTTTGGATAATCATAAAAAGAAAACTGTTCCACTAAATTTCAGGCAGCATTAATCTGTCTCGGAATAAAGTCCATTTGGTTTTACTGGACTTTTTATTGTTTGGAGTCTGACAGTATTATGCCATGAATGTTTTTTAGAAAATGATTTCTGTGTGTGCTGCAATTGAAGAAAACCGGAAATGCACGCGCATTTCATAACACCAATTTTGAATGCACTATATGCACATAAAAAAAAAAGAGTTAAATATCGACTCATTATGTTTTAAACATATTTATTTTACATCGATTGCGAAACAAGTTCTTGCAACTTAGATTAATCACTCTCGATGGCTTCATGGGTAGAACCAGTACTAAGCAATGTGGATTAATTATCTTGCTCAAGGATAAATAACGTGGCCGGGACGGAGGATCGAACTCACGACCTCTCGATCAGGAGTTCGGCGCTCTACCACTGGACCACGCACTCCACAAAAAACGTCCGACTCGTTATATGGATTATATCATATTTTGTCCAAAATGCATCAAATTCTAACTTTTAAAAGGATTTGTTTTGTGGTGCGTTTTCATTGACCGTGAGTATAAATTCGAGTTCAGGCTTCAATGTATTATGTTTTCTTCCAATAAACACCAAAAGTCTTTACATCTTTGTTTTGAATCGAGCCATTTATTTAAACCGTATATCAAAACAACATGTTTAATTCCATTATGCAGAATAATCCAGTGTTTATTTACCACTATCTGGTAATATAGCAACTTTCTCATAAATCGTCAAACTTATTTACAGCTACATGATTGTTTACAAGTCTGTGAAATGCAGTAAAGTCTTGATCAATATCTGCAATTTATTATATCCTTGAGGCCTTTCCATCACAACTTGCTGACTTAGTGTTTTAGGGGTGCCTTTTTATTCTGAGTGTATTTACTATCAGAATTTTTCATCTAAAGGCTTGCACAAAGTTTTATGTCATAAGTAATGAGAAAATATATCACATCTGACAAACACAGCTGTCTGAATCTGTCCGACTCCCCACAGATATAAAACTAAGTTAATTAAATCACATGTGACAAATCTGAGATTTCCAGATTCCCATGACTTTAACGGAAATAAAGAAACAATGAATGTTTCCTTCTCGCATAAGTGCCTCCGTCGCCAAAAGGGTCAAGACGCTCTGTTTGAAACCTTCTAGCCTCTCGCCGCTGCGGGTTCAAATCCCACTGGGAGCTAAACCCGCGATAAAGTGGCGATTCTTACGGATGATGAAAGGTATACAGTACTGGCTCTTCTCAGGTACTAGTGGGAGAACTGGATCCACACTAAAAATCAACTGCCACATATAGCCTAAAATGTGCTGGAATATGAATTTAAACACCATTCAAATCAAAAATTGCATGACCCCAAATCTGGAGGTCAACAATGCCAGACAAAGTGCTACACCTTGAACAGTATCATGGGGCTATTACTATACTTTAAAGTTTTTATAAAATAACAACATTTTTGTGTGATATACACACAATTAACTGACATGGCCCTAACATTGTCAACACCGCTGCTTACCTTGACAGTTTTCTGTATTCTGTTTGAGGGACCCGGGTATTCTGCTGAATACAAGTCTGTGAGGAACAATGAGTTAATGAGGGTAGATTTGCCGAGGCCAGACTCACCTGTAAAATAGAAGAATTAACGATTATTCAAAGCTCAATCTCAACTCTGTATGTAATGCTTAACGATTTTAACCCTTTCGATGCCAAATTTCAAATGACGTCTGCTAAAATTGTAATTCAAACCTTCTGGTTAAATATTTGATATAAAAAGAAGTATGGAAAACACTCTGTCTGAGTAGCGAACAGTGCAAACCCGGAACAGCCTGCACATTATGTGCAGGTTAAAATTTGCTCTGGGTTTACACTGATCGCAAAAATCAATGTTTTCCACTGTGGCAGCGAAAGGTAACGAAAGGGTTAACTCTCAGATTGATTTGCTTTCATTATTTTTTAAACACCAGCTGAAACGTGATTTGTTATCAATAACAAGTCCTTTCAACAAGACACAGTTTACCCTCTTTGGAAAGTTTTGCAAACAGATTGTCTCCCTTTCAAATGAGATTATCTCCCTTTTCAAAATGGTGTCTTTCTTTCATTCATCTCTCGTGTTTGGCGCTTGGAATTATGGGGAGAAAAGTAGTCGTGTCAGGTGATTTGCATATATATAGCTAGGGACCAAAACCCAGGTTTTAGGATCCAATCTAGACACGCTGGACAAAAGCACCAAACTTTCCACAAATGTGTGTTTTATATTTCTATGTATTTTTAAAAGGATCCCCAAAGGTTCGTGAATCCCTAAATGTATAAGGATTATATGCACACCGAATTACCGCTGTCCTGAAAAATCAGGAGGGCACCTGCCGAATATCAGTGATGAATTTCAAAAATTCCAAATGACGTCAGTATGGTCTTTCTTTTAATTTATTGTCTTAAACAAGTTATCATTTACACCATTAAGAAATTACAATTCTCCACAGGAAGAACATCATATGGCAGCTATCCAAGGCCGCTGGTAATTCATGTGAATAATTTATTGGCACACATTTCATTCATGCCAAAACATAAATCTCGACTGAAAGTAAGAATGTATAAGGGATGTCTATAAGGGATGTCCCTTAAGTTTTAAAAACAAAATAATTCCAAAATATATAAAACATTAATTTTCCATCAATTTAAGATTATTGTAATGAGGCATCTGTACACCAATCTTGAAAAAGTATTTTAGTCGTTAACCCGTTAAGCACGACTATAATAGCCTTTGCGTCCATTGTAAACCCAGATCAGCCTGCGAGTAAAGTAACTGGCTGATAAGGGTTTACAATGTCCAGCTGCTGATCAGTCTTTTTCCCCAAAACACCCCTTTGTCAAATAAATGGAATGGCCTTAATTCAAAGAAAGAACAGTCCATTATATATATGTAGCGGGTTAAGGGTTAGTTAAATCAGTACTTTCACCGAGATTTTTTTTTTTATGACTTTTTGTGTATAAATATTTATAACTCAAGAGAAGCAAAATTTGCAATTTATATTTTTCTTAGTTGTTCACAATAGGTTAGACTCGATTAGTAATTGTACTGAACAATTAGTAATTTGCCAACATAATATAACAACATATATTGCCCTGCATATCCTTAAAGAGTGGCAAATTGGGTTGATGAAGGTACTTCGATGGAGCAGGCTTTTTTCCTGAAAATTGTGAAGACTCCCTATAGCCTTGTCATTTTGTGAAAAAAGTACTAAACGATAAATTGTTAAAAGCGATATTATACTCAATGCATACATACATTTGTTTTTGTGGGAGGAGGACAATATAATACCAATGTACAATTATTCAGCATAAAATGGTACATTTTAGATAAACTTTGTTCAAAAAAATGTACCCAAAACAAAACAATAGTGAGAAAATAAGAGGGGGAAATGTTGTATATCAAAAATTTACATACATATTTTTTTCGTGTTTTTAATAAATTTTGGGAAAAAATTTACCAATTTTGAATTGTTAAGTAGCCCAATTTTGGCCCCTGTTATAGAAACAAAGTAGCCCAATTTTGGCCCCTGTTATAGAAACAAAGAAAACGTGAACCTTAAGTGATGATCCATCAATATTAATCAAGCGCTAATTTCAGATAACTGTCTCCTGTTTTTAGTCACATTCTGTCACTTGAACTTATCATTGGTGAAAGCCGAGCCCCCTTCTCAGATTACTGGTGTGGTGGTGGAGGTTGGGGTAGGGGCAGTCTGTTCCAATGCCTATGTAACAGCTATTCAACATTATCTGATGAACTTATTAGACAACCCTCATATTTTTTTATATCTGGAATAGACCAGTGACCCAATTATACCATGGCATGATGCTTATATGTCAGTTTTATATCAAAGCTGCCTTGTTAGATTTAGCATCTTTAGTATCATACAATATTCATATCTAACATTCTCTTGAATAGTTCTAAGATTGCAAACAACGCCCAACCTCCTGAGAATTTGGTGATAATGAGAGAAATTTTTCCAACAGATGCTTCCATGAATCAAGAGTTTGAGAGAAACAAAATTTAATCTAGTTTTTAAGCGTCAGAATACTTTTTTAACAAACAGCAGGAAATATGCAATATGATAGATAACTTAATGCAGTTTTGACGGTTCGAGATTGACATAAGATTTTGATAATGAAAGTCATAGTGTAAACAAAGCAGCCAAAATACATTATGTTCCAAAATGATTCTGGGTTACTATGGCACTCAGCTAGTACAATACATTGTAGCTTGGGCAAAATAAAAAAATAACTTATGACATTTTAAACACACCTGGCCAGGTTTAGGGTGGGGGTGACCCCCTCCCCCTGGTTCCGCCCATGCTGGGTAACTGGCACATTCCGGCTTAGATGAAGAAAAACACACCAACACCAGTCTGAAGGTCTGAAGGAAGTCATGGCAGATGACGGAGAAACAATTTGGTAATTAATACTATCGGAATGTTTTTGGTATTCGGCAGTGCATGGGAAAATAAAGACACAATTATGTAAGCTTCACTCTATACCAAACAGCTAGAGACATTATGGTCATCATGCAGATGTCGTTTCAACATGTGAAATTCCTTTAGATTCTACTGCCCATTATTTGTATTTTTTCTCATATTATCATGGTTGAACTTGAGTTAGAGGAACAAGAGCACCCCCTACACCCGTCTGCAAAGCTTTACATCTGAAAAGCATTTACAAGGTGTCAAGTCAATGTGACCTTGACCTTTGTGCTACTGACAAATCAATTGAGAGAGATTGTTGTTTAACCAAGAGCACTATTTGTATAAAGTTTCAAGACTGTAAGGCCAAAAAAAGAGTTTCCATTAACCCGAATGTCCCTATTTTTTGCCGTCGGTCGTAATTATTTATTGATATCGGCACATTTTTTTTGAAGACAACGAGCACGATAATGATAGCGTATATTCGGCAGTATTTTATCAGTCCCGTCGCTTAGTGATGAAATGTTTCCCTTTCATGATGATGAAATGGCTAAAAGTAGCCCGAGCAGTTTGACAGCAATTACCACTGAAAAATGTAAACACAACATCGAAAAAAGAGAGATTACATGAAATTAATTGGGAGACGTTTGTTATTTACTGTTAGATCTTGTAGCTATTTCAATGCATGCGCATATATATATATGTACTCAATATCTGTTGCAGTGTAAAGTATAGCTCTGTTTGAAGTTGATTTTTTTAAGAAAACCTAGCAATTTTCGTGAGAAAATCAAGCACAATATGTTGAAAAATCTATATAAATCACAAGATAAAAGTTTTATCCTCAACCCACTTCTGCGGAATACACAAAAATGTCTGCATTTTTTGCAATCAACATTATCAACATGTCTGTTTTTTTCAAAGTGCATTTCTCCTTTGGAAATAAGCGCGATTCTTACAAATATTATGTTTTTGAATTTTCAGGTTAAATATTACTCGAGCTCCGATATCAAAATAAATGAAGAATGATTGCAATTTCAGGAGATTCATTTGGATGAAAATATGTTGTCTTTGGAATAATAAAAAACAAGAGGGCCATGATGGCCCTATATCGCTCACCTGAGTAAATTTGAACCAATAAAACACACTAAACACAATTGTTATTAGGTTTTCTTGGTTCACCATTTCAACAAACATAATTTTACCCAGGTTCATTATTTGTACAATCTTTGTCTAGGATCAGTAGATGATGGTACATGCAAACTATCTGATTCAAAACTTGTGGTTTCAGACAAGAAGATTTTTAAAAGTCTATTTATTTTGTTTATACATGGCCGGAACCAACTCTCGACAAACGTGAATTAGAGAAACAAAACATATTTTTTCTTCAGTAATTTCCGTATATTTCTCGGTCACGAAAAGAGCCGAAGCACAGACCCAAACGTACCTAGGTGAAGACTGTTATGCTTTCGGATTATCATGGGGAATGCATATTTCCATATGAGGTCATTTTGACCTTGACCTTTACCCCAATGAGGTCATGTTGACCTTGACCTTTACCCCAATGGCAATAGGGTTCCTATATTCAACATGGCAATCTGCCTATAAAGTTTCATGAGTGTGTGATATACTCCTGAATTTATCACTTGGAATATGCAAGCTACTGATCCCAAAAGCAACAAGGTTGCTTCTCTCACCAAGAGCAATGTACTTATGAATTTTCACGAGGGTGGGCATCATGCTTTCGAAGTTAACGTGCGGAATGCATATTTCCATATGAGGTCATGATGACCTTGAACTTTGACCCATTAACCAAAATCAATAGGATTTGTTCTCTCACCATGGGCAATGTACCTATAACATTTCATGAGGGTGAGTATTAAGTTTTCGAAGTTATTGCGCGGAATGCGTATTTCCATAATGAGGTCATGGCCACCTTAACCTACTCATTCCCCCCAAAATATGGTTCCTCCTCTCAACAAGGGCAATGTAACTATGAAGTTTCATGAAAGTGGGTGTTATGCTTGTGAAGCTATCTTGCAGAATGCATATTTTCTATGAGGTCATGTCGACCTTGACCTTTGACCTACTTAACCCAAAACAGTAGAGTTTCTCCTCTCACCAAGGGCAATGTACCTATGTAGTTTCATGAGGTTTGAAATTATTGCACGAAATGCAGAATTGTTTACAGATGGACAACAGCATACCATAAAACGTCCCATTTTCCAAAGAGCGTATAAAAAGGAAGTGTTTTCAGGTTCATGTAAAGTTAGTTGTCATAAAGTGCATACACATACAGTGATGTGGCTTCGATCACAAAAAGTCTACTGCTTTATCTAATTTTATTAGGTTTAACAATTTCCATTCCTTATAAATTCGACACTTCAACCATGTCAACAGTGAATTCATTAATACATTACAGACTAGAGTGAGTTTTATCATGCAGATATGCACTTTTCTGCCTGATAAAGGGGTGACCTATTAAATTTTGCTTTAATTAGGCACTGACCAATAAAGCAAATCAATGCGGAATCGCTCGGTGTTTATTGTACGTAACGATATCTGACGTCATGCACGTAACTTTGCCTGACGTCATAAAACAAACAAAAAACAACAACATGGCGACGTCCTCGATAAGCCTACCATTCTGAGAAATCGGTAATAATAGTAATTCATACAGTAAATGTGGATAATCTACATGATAAATAGAATATTATGTCAATGCCTTTTACTATCAAGTTTATTAGGCTCGGCACGAATAATAATTCTTTGCTTTCTAAGCCTCGCCTAATAAACTTGATAGTAAAAGGCACTGACATAATATTCTCTATTTCATCTTTGAGACTATTATTTGTGTTCAAATTCGACACATAAACATGACATTAAACCATAATAGCACAGCTAGAATTTCCTGGCTGGTGTAAATTTGTAAAAGCCATTTGTCAGGGCCATTATAAAGTAATAGATCTTAGTTCTCCCTGTTGTGTCCCATGATAAAAGGCTCATCATATGGTAATTTGTTACTTTTTATTACATATAATAGATTTAAAAAAGTTAATTTGAATATATAGTATGTAGTACTATATAAAATTAAATGTTTTCTACAAAGCATACTGTGCTCAGAGTAGCTGACTAGGCAATTGTAGTAATGTCGGGCACATGTTTAAGGTCTGCTAGAATAAGTTTGAGAAACATCACAGGGCTCGACGTTAACTTTCCAGACAGCCCATGGGGCAAGAGAACTCTGAAATTTACTTGCCCATGCCAGTTTGCTGGTTGCCCAATTATTTAGACCCGAAGTTTTTATTTTATAAGGATATACTGTTTGAGTCTTCAAGAATATTAGACCACTTACTGATATAACTCTCACAGCACCTGTCTGAGAATTCTAAAAGCTGGACTAATACTTACAATGTAACAGCAATAATAGTATCGGAAACCTGCTAAGAGCAGTGGGTTTCGTTTATATTTTGTCATATTTTATGGTCCTTGTCCCTCAGTTTTGAAGTTGCCCGATGGGATTGAGCCTTTGAGACTTTACCTGCCCGGAGTCAAGTTTTACCTGCCCCAGGCAGGCGGACAGTCCTTAACATTGACCTCTGCATCAATATGCACCTGTCCGCGACTGAACGAAATGGAGTTTAATGTGCTGTTAACAAATAACATTAGGTCAAATTGGGACAGCCACCTCAGCCGGAAAGATGAAGATTCCCATCTGACATGCCAGGGCTCAAACGGCAGAGGTCTGCAGCTTTAAAGTGCAAGACTTTGCCCCATCGAGGCCTCTGAATTTTTTTTCCACATGCTCAAACGATGGCATATGAATCACTTACAGATTTGACTACATCTTTAGCAGGGACAGGCTTCTCTATTCTTAAGACTAAAGTTTGATTTACAACATCTCTGAAGAAGTATCAAACTGAACCTTTCCTTCAAACACAATTATAATTCACTTGCAGTATTAAATGAGTTGAGCTTGGGAGAGGAAGAGAAGAATAAAATTAATAAGGCTTGAACAAACAAGGGTGAAAGAGGTGCATACCCTAGACAGCATGTAGCACTTCCGACCCCTTATTAAACTACCGAGGCAAATCACAATTCTTTAATCAAATTAGAGAAACACTGTATGTCAACTTACCCACTACCATAAGAGTAAAATCAAATCCACGTTTCACCGACTTTCTGTACACTTGATTTGGTAAATTAGCAAATCCAACATAACCATCCAGTTCTTTAGTACTGTCACCATATTTTTTGTCTCTGTCTTTTTCTTTATCAATATCCAAATTTTTCACAGGTTCACGCGATGACACAGGCTCTCTCGATGACACAGGCTCTCTCGATGGCACGGGGTCACGTGTTCTCTCTTGACGTTCACCACGATCCATTGTGAATCTTGCATTCGGGTCAAACTTCGGAGTAGGGGCAGGCAACTCACCTCCCTTAAAGAAAGCCTCACGTTTGGCTGAGCTTATCTGAAAAGAGAGTAAAATAAATCAGAAATGTATTTTAATCAATTGAAAGTCCTTTTCAGTCAAAATAGCCATCTCTGTATGATAATTAGCCCTGTAGAATTGCTGACTTATAATTCTGCTAACTCCAGCTGAAATATATTTATGCCCTTTTTTTTTTTACTTACTTCATCTGACATAATATTTCTTTGTTTTTGCTAACTTCTGTTTTTGCTAACTTTAGATGAAATATGGATGTTTTTGCTGACCTAAGCTGAAATAGCCGTCTGCTTTTTCTGAGCTCGGCTAATAATATTAGAAGCTGCCTGTTCTTGCCCCTAGATGAAAATTAAGTCCATTTTCATGCATTTTCATCTTATATCATTCTGATAATTATCATACTATATTCCATTTTGATTCATTAAGATATTTTTTTAAACTGAAATTATAAATTTAACTAATTCACAACTTCAACCTCTTTCAGTTTAAAGCACTAGAATTTACATCCATTTTTTCCAAACACACAACATCATCGGCAGTTTTGCCACTTTCAACCATTTAAAACTTGCATAACTAAGGAAAATCCTACATAGTTGGTACCTACTTCCTGCCCAAATGATAGAAAATGATCTCCACTAACAGATAGGGTTGCTCAGAAGCACTTTTTGATTAAATCCACACTAGTGACTAAGCAAGTTTCATCTCCCTATGACATCTGTACAAATTCTCCAAATAAATCTTATCTTAACCAACATCTGAATAAAATTCTGCAATAAATAAATTCTCTATTTTTTTTCTTCTTCACTTATAGCCAAACAGTCAACCTCTATCTGCCGACTGCTGTACTGCTGTACTGTAGCTGTAGGTGTATATATATAACATACAAAGTGACAAATTTGGAAGAAAATTTGCAGTGAGTGAGTGTGTGGAAAATGAGAAGATAATTGTTTGAAAGTGATACCCACAAAACCTTTTTTTGACAGCCAGTTGATATATGTAATCCGTTAAAAACATTGGTGTCTACAGATGTATACCTAGTTAACTACCGAGCAGAGACCAGCTAGGCACTGTAATAATTACACAGTGGGAGTTTGTTGCTTTCGAAATTAGCAGCTCATTAAATTGTTGAGGCACTGCAGTTGTGATAATAATGATTAATGATTATAATTGCAAGTAAAACAAGAACTATCACTGCAGGTGATGAACAGCCCCCCTTAAATTCCAAGTCAAACAAAAGGCCATAATTCTGTAACAAATTAGGCAATCAACAATGAATTATGAAGAGTGACATAAGGTCATCAGTTGTTATGTGTATATGAAGTATGCATGGGAACAAAATCCATTCAAAATTGTTTGAGGAATGCGGGGGTATAATCAGAGTATTACTAGGAGTAGGCTATATACTGGGACTATTTCATACAGGGGGGGGGGGGGGGGGGGGGGGGGGGGGGGGCAATCTTAGTACAGATTTGACCAAAATGTCATCTAGCCTACTGTTCATATTTTAATCATTTAATAGTGTCATATTTTAATTATTAACCCTTTGTATGCGTCCATTGTAAACCCAGATCAGCCTGCGAGTAACTCACTCTTGAGCCATTGTCTCAGGGCTTACAATGTCAGGCTGCTGGTCAGTCTTTTCCTCCAAAACACCCTTTCTCACATAAATGGAATGGTCTGAATTCAAAGACAGAACAGTCCATTATATATATATATATATATGTAGCTGGTTAATGTATAATACTGTGTGATATTCAGCCTCATGATCATTTGTTTTAACACGCAGTGGCGTAGATCAAACTGCAGATAAGCTCAAAAACACATACAATATTCACAAACACAGAAATCTTCTGGATGCCCGTTCCTTCGCTCTACTCACAGCATGCTTCAACGTTTGAAGAAACATAAACATAATCATCTTAGAGATCGTCTAAGCCAATATCAAAGTAAATCTCAAAATTAATGTTCTCTATCGCATCAAGGGAAGTAATCATATCCATTTCAAAATGTTCATTATCTAAACTGAATGTGTACCACGTTTTTAGGGACGATAATATCTCATCGCCCAGCCCCTTTGAGGTCACCTATGACAATTATGACATCTCAACATACACTGAACGCCATACTGGTAAAATCATTCTACACTATAAAAATAAATGTATCAACTGCAAATGAAAGCATTACCGTGAAATTCTTGATTTGCTTGTTTGAATGGTGTTTTGTGTCATTTTTAGCACATCCAAGTTCTTGAAGATAGACCATTCTCATTTTTTAACAATATTAATGAATACTAACAGATTAACGAATAAATGTATAACATGCAAATAAAAGCATTACCGTCTTGATATCTAGCAATATCAATTAATATCGTAACAAATAAATGCATATAATTATACACATGCAAATAAAAGCATTACCTCAAAATTCTTAAAGAAATCCATCCTGGTTTTCTCCCTTATTGACATAGTGAATATTTATCTTTTTACAACACAAAAACAAATACTCCACCAGTCCACTACTTCAACAAGTCATAAATCACCTACTAGTGTCAAGCCCACCAGCTATGTATATTTGTCGCACAAAATATGAAAATCTTAAAACTCTGACCATAAATTCTCATAATCTCATAAAATTCATACTTTATACAGCCTAGCTGTCAATAAAATTGTATACTCAATTCCTAACGAGGACATCAAAAACAATTCCAATTTGTTTTCATTAATATTTCCAATAAAATCAAGCCCACTGGCAAAGATGCATAATGACATATACAGAAGAAAGTGATTACTATATATAATAAGTAGCAATAAAATCCGTGTTACAAGGGCATCCCATTAACCAAAGTATCCAGGTTATTTCCAAATTCAGTTTGTGAGAAAACAAAATTTGCAGGTCATTAAATATTGATAAATCTAAAATTTCATACATGAGCAGTCACATAGGCAACCTAAATATTATCTAGCAAATCTTCAGGATGGAATAACAGCTTAGCATTATCTGCCATTCCCATCTGATACCTGGTTTCTAAATTTGACATAGTGCCCTCAAGCTGATCCAGGGTAAAAAAATATTGATCAGTACAGTACCACTCCCATTGAATTATCTCCAATAACCTTGACCTTATGCAACAAATAAAGGTCAACACGTTAACAGTGATATATGATCACATATCTGCATTGAAATCTAGCATCTAGTTTTTAATATGACCTGGTGCCTTGAAGTCGGGTTAGAAATAAAAACATTTATCAATACAGAAAATAGAATCCAAATAACTGATGTCAAGACCCAAAATTAAAGCCCTTCAAAACATTAAAGGTCAATAGTTTCAACAGCAATATCTGCATTGGACATCTATCAGATTGTATATATATATATATATATATATATCTTGCACTCACATTTGACTATAATTATACTTAGAGTAACAGTGCTTTCCTAGATGTTCGGTAGGTGGGTGGTCCTACTTTGGTAAGACAACTGGCTACTTTCAACAACAAAAGAATGTGCTCTCTAAAAACTGGGCATTACATTGAGGATAAATAAACGCTCTTTTTTATAACTTTCCCTTTACTCAACAACAAAGGGAAAGCCCTGTAGTGGCGACAGGGCATCTAGTCAGCCAAATGCCATATCCTTTTAGATTCTGAAAGAATATGGTCATCCATAACTTGGGCTACACTTAAGTTTAAATGATGACCTTGATTCAAGGCCATTACCAGTAGTGGTACCGACTCTGAGATTCAAGGCCGTGACAAGTAGTGGCATTGACCTCTGAATCAAGGCCATGACCAGTAGCGACATTGAACTTTGATTCAAGGCCATGACAAGTAGCGGCTCTGAACTTTCATTCAAAGCCATGACCAGCAGCGATATTCACCTTTCATTCAAGGCCATGACAAGCAGTGGCATTGACCTTTGATTCAAAGCCATGACCAGTAGCGACATTGAACTTTTATTCAAGGTCATGACAAGTAGTGGCTTTGACCTTTGATTCAAAGCCATGACCAGTAGGGATATTCACCTTTCATTCAAGGCCACGACAAGTAGTGGCATAGACCTTTGATTCAAAGCCATGACCAGTAGCGACATTTACCTTTGATTCAAGGCCATGACAAGTAGCAGCACTGAGCTTTGATTCAAGGCCATGATATTGACCTTTGATTCATGGCCATGACAAGTAGTTACATTGATTCAAGGCCATGACCAGTTGTAACATTGACACTCATTTCAAAGTATATGTTGATCATTCAGTTAATGGCATTGACCTCAATGTCATTGACCTTGAGGTCAAAAGAGAACAAATTAGTAATTGCTATTGCTGTTTTTATAAGCTTCATGGTGCTTTGGATGCAAACACTGAAAATGAAATTACTCATAGGTCAGTTTATAATGACACTTGATGAATTTAACCTAATTGTAGTTACAAACAGAAATAGAAATTACTTAGCAGAACAGCAAAAATAAATCATACAAGTACATAATTATATTGTCCCCATTTAATGTACTATACTTTAGAGTGCACAAGGCTAGACAGTAAATTAAAGACTGTCACAACCACATTATTATGGTATGATTCACTGCTGATGCAAGCTCATGATGAAGATAAACCAGACACAATTCTTACTTATATGGTGATGACGAGACTGGTGTGCTAAAGGTTTTTGGTAAGTATTTGTGGAGGAATATCAAGTTGTTTAACACAAGCATACTATTAACCTTGCTATGAGGGCATTGATCTCTGAATAATAATAAAAACAAGATCAGAGCTAGACAATAATTAATATAAACAAGAGGCTGTTTTCATCAATATCTCCTCCAGCCATCGCCTTAGTTTTTTATTTCATGGATAGATGATCCAGGTATTTCAGTTATGCTTTGTAACAAAAATTAAATAAAAACAGTGTTTTTTTCCTGATATAAGTGGTACCAAAAAAATGATATACCAAATATGGATTTTCCCCCAATTGGAGTGAAAACATTCCCAATCCCCACAAACCCTCTACTGTTTCCTTGGAAACACGATCAACATAAATACAGGAATTGTTCACTATAACAACAAGAGGTCAATGACCTTGAAGCTCTACTGATAGGTTTTTGATAGCTAGATCAGCATTCCTGTGAAGTTTCATGAAAATCCGTCAAGTAGTTTCTGAGGAGTAGTCATGGAAGTCCCTACAAGTTTTCACTATATAACTCTATGTAAACAAAGATGACAATTTATGACAAGGATCAACATCATGTCATACTGATCATTTTAGAAAAAGTCCCATATCAATATCACTTATAGTTTTCAAGAAGTAGTCGCTACAAACTTGTATTTTGAAAATCTATTTTTAGCCAAGGCAGCCATCTTGAATTTCCGGCCGACCTGAAATTTTGCTAGGATCAATCAGACATCAAGAGCAACATTCCTGTGAAGTTTCATGAAAATCCGTCAAAGTAGTTACAGAGGAACAAAGATGGCCGTTGACAGCCATGTTTAACATCGAATCAAAAGGATTTTCGACAAGGACCAACATCATGTCATGCTGATCATTTTAGAAAAAGTCCCATATCAATATCACTTTTATAGTTTTCAAGAAGTAGTCGCTACAAACTCGGTTTTTGAAAATCTATTTTTAGCCGTAGCGGCCATCTTGAATTTCCGGCCGACCTGAAGTTTTGCTAGGATCAATTAGACATCAAGAGCAACCTTCGCGTGAAGTTTCATGAAAATCCGTCATATAGTTGCAGAGGAGTAGTCGCTACAAGTTTTCATTATATAACTCTTATGTAAACAAAGATGGGCGCTGGCAGCCATGTTTAACGTCGAATCAAAATAATTTTCGACAAGGATCAACATCATGTCATGCTGATCATTTTAGAAAAAGTCCCATATCAATATCAACTTAAGAGTTTTCAAGAAGTAGTCGTTTCAAATTTGTTTCTTAAAAATCTATTTTAAGATTTGGCGGCCATCTTGGATTTCACATCAACATGAATTTTTGCTAGGATCAACTAGACTTCATGGGCAACATTTCTGAAGTTTCATGAAAATCCATTCACAGGGATGGAAACTAACGGTTGCCCGTTCGCCCGGGACGACTAAATTTCATAAGTCTGTAGTCCGCCCGGGCGACTAGCTTTTTCGACAAGCTAAAGTCGATTTCCTCGGCATTATTCGTCAATGCGGGATGAATAACATTTCAGTAGAAAACAACAACAAAGAAAATATTTCTTACATAGTTTATTAAGCGATTAAATGCAGTAAATAGTCGCAACTTTGTTTATTCGACGATGAAATGCAATTTAAGTCAACCGGATATTGGGAAATTGACGCATTTCCGTTTTGGGACATTCTAAAATGCGGCTCCCGTTTTAATTTCACGGAGCGCGAACGTTACGGTATTTGATACTATACAAATAACGAATCTTTAAGGGCACTAGTCAGCCTTTAGGGCCTTCAGGAAGGGGAATTGCAAAAAGTATGCTGTTTTCCTGTATTGTAGTTTAACATTTTTCTAATATGTATATAATTTTTTTTTTAAGAGGGGAATTTTGCACAGGAAAAGGGTGAAATATATACCATGCCAGAGTAACTGTAATGGCCATGATCAGACTGTAGTGAACTATAGATAATAGAATATAAATATGCCTACCTACCGACCCTAGAGCATGCAATAGGAAACACACTTTTTTTTTGTTTGGCCTAAATAAAGTAAATTTGTGTTAAAATCATGTTTGTTAAGTTAACATGGTTAATGTGTTTGTTAGTGTGTCGAAAAGAAAAATACAGAAAATCTGGGCTCATAAATTTTCAGCTGGGCAACCAAAATCCAGAAGATGGTTGCCCGTTTGGGCAACCAAGCTTTAAAAATTAGTTTCCATCCCTGCATTCAGTAGTTTCAGAGGAGTAGTCGCTACAAAAAAAAAGTTTACGGACGACGGACGCCGCACCAGGGCATAAGCTCTGCTGATCTCTGATCAGTAGAGCTAAAAACACAATTAGGTCACTATGTTCACATATGAAACATGGTTATGTTCACATATGAAACGTTTATACGGACTCTTTTAAAAGATAGTCTTTAATTTTTTTGTTACCCATGTTCAATGTAAAATTAGAACTATGTACTTACACAGTTACAATCTTTCCATAAATCAGTAACAAATATATCTGTGGTTACAGCTTTATAGCAAAGGTCAAGTGAATTATTACCTAATAAAAACAACATAGTTCAAAGGAGACATTCCATCAGGAAAACCACAAAGGTGTTCCACATGATAGACTTCACTTTTGGCAAGCATGTACTGTACTGTTATCCTCGGTGTTAGTGTTACCATTCTGACTGTTACTAGTTGATGAACTACTGTACTGTTATCCTCCATGTTAGTGTTAACCATTATGGCTGTTACTAGTTGATGTACTACTGTACTGTTATCCTCCGTGTTAGTGTTACCATTCTGGCTGTTACTAGTTGATGAACTACTGCACTGTAATCAAGTTTTGCACAATCTCGGTCATTATTCACAATCATATTCAGCCATTGTACAAAATCACAACAATTCGAAGCATCTTGACACAGAGTATTACTAGTTTAGCTCTGCTGATCAAGTAAAGATAGGCAGAGTCCACCCTCCTGTCATTAGGTAGAGTCCACCCTCCTGTCATTAGGCAGAGTCCACCCTCCTGTCATTAGGCAGAGTCCACCCTCCTGTCATTAGGCAGAGTCCACCCTCCTGTCATTAGGCAGAGTCCACCCTCCTGTCATTAGGCAGAGTCCACCCTCCTGTCATTAGGCAGAGTCCACCCTCCTGTCATTAGGCAGAGTCCACCCTCCTGTCATTAGGCAGAGTCCACCCTCCTGTCATTAGGCAGAGTCCACCCTCCTGTCATTAGGCAGAGTCCACCCTCCTGTCATTAGGCAGAGTCCACCCTCCTGTCATTAGGCAGAGTCCACCCTCCTGTCATTAGGCAGAGTCCACCCTCCTGTCATTAGGCAGAGTCCACCCTCCTGTCATTAGGCAGAGTCCACCCTCCTGTCATTAGGCAGAGTCCACCCTCCTGTCATTAGGCAGAGTCCACCCTCCTGTCATTAGGCAGAGTCCACCCTCCTGTCATTAGGCAGAGTCCACCCTCCTGTCATTAGGCAGAGTCCACCCTCCTGTCATTAGGCAGAGTCCACCCTCCTGTCATTAGGCAGAGTCCACCCTCCTGTCATTAGGCAGAGTCCACCCTCCTGTCATTAGGCAGAGTCCACCCTCCTGTCATTAGGCAGAGTCCACCCTCCTGTCATTTTCTTTTTTGATGGCTACTTTTCCAAAACTAAGGGGCAGTATTTTCAGACCTTGACCTACGGATTCCATACAAAATGGGTGACAATTCCAGTACACCTACTGTTATTTATTGAAAGATTGGTCCAGTAGGACATTACTTCTCTGTGGACACGAAGCTATGCATGTTGAGAAGTCAAAGAGCTCTAGACTTGTCGCCGAGTGCTTTGACTAAGACTGTTGTCGGCCCATAATGTCCGTGCTGTGAACACCATGTTGAGGATTTAGCCTCGTCCGTCGGATGGGGACGTAAACCAGGCGGTCCTGTGTATCGGTCTATCCTCCGAGCACATTAAAGAACCATAGGTATCTATTCGATAATAAGAGTAGGGCACGGTTCCCGGAATCCTATGTATCTTTCCCCTCTCTCTGGGGCGGCTCTAAATAACCTATACTGTGTTGATGAGCCGTTAAACAACATTCAATTCAATTCAGTTCCACTTAAGACCATCACCTCAACATGTCACCTCCACAGTAGAGTACATTATGAGAGCAGCACCACACAGTACACTTCTAGACAACGCCATGACCAGTAGCAGCACCCATACTGTAGCAGTACACTCCACCACACAGTACACTTCTAGACACCGCCATGACCAGTAGCAGCACCCATACTGTAGCAGTACACTCCACCACATACAAGCCACTCATGCTGCATGCACTACAACTTTTCGTTATGCCATATAGATGCAATAATCAGAGGCCGCTGATATGGCATACATGGTGCTGTTGTGTTTTAGCTTGCCCATATATTATTTCAGGTTTTGTGTATTAAATCAATAAAATTTCTGATTCAGTTCCTGACATCCTGTCTAGGCAAGCTGTTCCTTTAAAAAAAATGTATGCAGATTTGCACAGATAATGATATCGCTACTGAAAATGCAGCTGGGATTCCAGTTATGCCAGTGGGATTTCAGCATCCTGGCGGGATTTCAGTTTCCCACTTGACCATAATTATACCAGGATCCGACTGGAAATCCCACTGGGACGAGTGCGATCCCAGATAATCCCACCCAAAAATAAATCCTGCTGGGACAAGTGGGATCCCAGCACAATTCCCAGTTCAGAGAGACCTATATTATATACATAAAGAGAGAACAACTTTCACAGCTTGTATTTGACTCCCAATATCAGCACCAGTTACTGTATTTCTTTTTTAATTGCCATATTCAGCCTGTTCACCTAGGACAACACTTCAGCCCATGCCTGTCAATGACCCGGTAATTAATCCACTGCCATCAAATTGGTTTTATATTGGTTTATTATGTGCCATATAGCCAATTAAAGGGGATACCCTGGTAATTTGTTTATGTATCAGTGCCGATGGTTGATAAATGATGCCCGTCACAGGTGTGTCAGATTTACAGGTTTATCACACCTGGATGTTGACAATTATGGACATATTATATCCCCCACATAAATATCTCTATATATGGATATAAACTCTGGGTCATATTGGGTTCCTTTTTGATTACACTGCTAAATTGTATAAATTCTACCACAGTCCTTTACTACTCCAACACAGTGTGCTATATAATACACAAGGGGCATAACTCTTGAAGCCTTGATCTAGGCTAATTAAGAGGGAGTGAAATATGTTCTACATAGGAAATTGCAATATTCCTGTTGATTGTATATATGATTAAACAGAACTAGAAGATGAACTGAAATCAGAAAATGTGTCCATGGAATACGGATGCCCCCTTTAGCATTGTCGGTCACATAAAAGTGGACGAAAAACTTGTAAAACTTTTTTTGTACATACATACGTACAGACGGTCAATGGTAACATTATGCCTACTTCACTTTCGTGGTGGGGCATTACATATGCCTACTCCAATTTCATAGAAGGAAATATTAGACAAATAACCCCGCTGACTTACCAGTATACAAGCTTGAGAACAAATCCAATCCTACAGATGAAATTAAATCCTACAGATGAAAGCTAGGTTAAATATAATTCCTTTGCATGTTTGCATTTTGACACTTTTCTGAATTTCAAACAAAAGACTAGAAATATTTTTTAGCATATAGGCAAATTACCAGCCCGACTTCTTCAAGCTCGAGAATAAATTAAAATCCCACTGATGAAGCTAGGTTTTAATTCCTTAGCATGTTTGACTGTTGACACTCTTCTGAATTTCAAACAAGTTGATAAAACCTGTTCCCTGACAGATGTTTATGCTATTAATTCAAACATGTGTCCGATTTATCTGTTCTCCATGTTAGTATGAAGTGCCCTCCCGAGTTAGGAATTCAGAATATGGTATAGCCAGGTGCTGACTGGCAGGACATAATGCAGACATAACCCAACATTCCAGTATATACCCCTGTATCTATAGACCTAGGAAAGATGTGGATCCACGCCTGCAGCCACTTGTCCATGTATTAAGTGTATTGTAAGATAGCTAAGCACAATTAAGCCCCTGTATAAAGGCCACCCACCTCACCAGGGTGAGACTACCCAATTAAGAGAACACTGACCCGGAGTAAGGACTATAATAGCCTATATATTAATAGTTTTATTAAAACCAATGGACAGCTAGCTGTACCAACCATCTGACAGAAGATTATTATTTAATCTGAATTTTAGATTTTTCTACTTTTTAGATGACTGTACACAACATTTCAAATCAATGCCAATTTGTACACCAACTGAATTTGCTGACCAATGACACAGCATATAGATCATATATTAACAGAGCTCGAAATCAGCGATAGTCCGGTTGCCCGAGGCTAGAAAAAATGCTTGAGCTTGTAATATTGTCCAGACGGTCTAGTAAAATAAATCAGTTTAAATACATGTTTATCTACCTTCAGTCGGTATTTTTGCCAGGGAAAATGTGTGAGTTTGTTTTGAAAACAGCAGTTCAATTGCATTCGAGAGGGCTCAGCTGCTATAATGAGCAATTACCCCGTAGCTCAAAACGAGGCTCTGGTTTTTCCGTGCTATTTTTAGTCGTGCCTAGAGTGGGGTACGTACTGCACTGATTCAATTCCTCGCAATAAAACGAGGTCTGTTAACACTTTCGTTACAAAACGTGGCGGTTTATCGTGGGGGCTTCTAAATTAAGCCACCAGAAAAGAAAATGAAACTGGATGAAAGAAAAAGTGAAAGAATATGACAGGGAAAAAAGGTCGTTCCAAGCCTGGAATGGCTGAACTTTGATGGTGTCAAAATGACTTGCTCGTGGTGCAATGAGTTTTCGTCGCCGGCGGACCGTAAACAGTCACTTAAATTGTGCAAAACAGATTTGCCCGAATCAATTGCTTCAAAAATACTTGAATCAATGAACAAACATGTTTATCTATTTAGAAATATGCATGCACTGATTAAAAAGACATACTTTTGCTCATTTTTTTAATCCCATTTGATAAATAACAAGAGGTCAATGACCTTGAAGCTCTACTGATTGATTTTGATTTCAGGAAGTAGTCACTACAGACTTGTTTTTTGAAAAATTATTTTTAGCTGTGGCGGCCATCTTGAATTTCCGGCCGACCTGAAATTTTGCTAGGATCAATTAGACATCAAGAGCAACATTCCTGTGAAGTTTCATGAAAATCCGTCAAGTAGTTTCACAGGAATAGTCGCTACAAGTTTTCATTATATAACTCTATGTAAACAAAGATGGCCGCTGACAGCCATGTTTAACGTAGAATCAAAATAATGTTTGACTCTGATAACCATCATGTCATGCTGATCATTTTACAAAAAGTCCCATATCAATATCACTTATAGTTTTCAAGACATAGTCGCTACAAACTTCTTTTTTAAAAAATCTAATTTTAGCTGTGGCGGCCATCTTGAATTTCTGGCCGATCTGAAATTTTGCTAGGATCAATTAAACATTAAGAGCAACATTCCTGTAAAGTTTCATGAAAATCTGCCAAGTAGTTTCAAAGGATTAGTCGCTACAAGTTTTTACTATATAACTCTATGTAAACAAAGATGGCTGCTGGCAGCCATGTTTAACGTTGAATCAAAACAATTTTTGACAAGGACCAACATCATGTCATGCTGATCATTTTACAAAAAGTCCATTATCAATATCACTTATAGTTTTAAAGTAGTAGTCGCTACAAACTTGTATTTTGAAAATCTATTTTTAGCCATGGCAGCCATCTTGAATTTCCGGGCGACCTGAAATTTTGCTAGGATCAATTAGACATCAAGAGCAACATTCCTGCGAAGTTTCATGAAAATCCGTCAAGTAGTTTCAGAGGAGTAGTCGCTACAAGGACTTCATCATATAACTCTATGTAAACAAAGATGGCCACTGGCAGCCATGTTTAACGTCGAATCAAAATAATGTTTGACTCTTATAACCATCATGTCATGCTGATCATTTTACAAAAAGTCCCATATCAATATCACTTATAGTTTTCAAGACGTAGTCGCTACAAACTTCTTTTTTAAAAATCTATTTTTAGCTGTGGCGGCCATCTTGAATTTCTGGCCGATCTGAAATTTTGCTAGGATCAATTAGACATTAAGAGCAATATTCCTGTAAAGTTTCATGAAAATCTGTCAAGTAGTTTCAAAGGAGTAGTCGCTACAAGTTTTTACTATATAACTGTATGTAAACAAAGATGGCCTCTGGCAGCCATGTTTAACGTTGAATCAAAACGATTTATGACAAGGACCAACATCATGTCATGCTGATCATTTTAGAAAAAGTCCCATATGAATATCACTTATAGTTTTCAAGACGTAGTCGCTACAAACTTCTTTTTTAAAAATCTATTTTAAGCCGTGGCGGCCATCTTGAATTTCCGGCCGACCTGAAATTTTGCTAGGATCAATTAGACATCAAGAGCAACATTCCTGAGAAGTTTGATGAAAATCTGTCAAGTAGTTTCAAAGGAGTAGTCGCTACAAGTTTTTACTATATAACTGTATGTAAACAAAGATGGCCTCTGGCAGCCATGTTTAACGTTGAATCAAAACGATTTTCGACAAGGACCAACATCATGTCATGCTGATCATTTTAGAAAAAGTCCCATATCAATATCACTTATAGTTTTCATGAAGAAGTCGCTACAAACTTGTTTTTTAAAAACCTATTTTTAAATCTGGCGGCCATCTTGGATTCCACATCAACATGAATTTTTGCTAGGATCAACTAGACTTCATGGGCAACATTTCTGTAAAGTTTCATGAAAATCCATTCAGTAGTTTCAGAGGAGAAGTCGCTACAAAAAAAGATCAGTAGAGCTAAAAACTGGGCTAGTAACGTTTGAATGAGTCTGGTGGATTTGAAAACTCACTAGACCCATTATCTACCAAACAAAAAAGGTTAAATTCTAGCCCTGAATTATATATGTGACATCGATCATTCGGTTCCTTTCAAACATCAATACCAATAGTATACATCCAACATGCCAATGTAGCGTCTCTGTGACCGAATGGTTAACACATTGCTTTGTAAACCTTCCCCTCTCACCGCTGCGGTCAATATCCCACTGGTTGCTCGACTTGTGAGGAAGTTTCGATTCTTAAGGATAGCGGGAGGTATACAGTACTGTTTCTATCCAGAATTGACTGTCATATACAACTATATGTGTTGAAAATGACCTATAAACAAACAAACAAACAACAAACAAACAAACAAACAGTCAACATGCCAATACTGCAAACATAAATTAAAGAACAAACCTTTATCTAAAACTGATGATTATACGATATTGCAGCAGCGAATGCATCATACGTCCCAATTCACTATTGGTGAAAAACACAAACTATATCTAAATTTATGTTCCAATACTTTCCAGCAGCCATCATGAACAATCTCAATAACCTAACTCGATATTGTAAGCTGAGTTTGTGTGGGGAAACGAGATTGGAAACCACATTAATCTTCTAAATAACACACAATCGATTGAAGTTACACACCCCCACTGCTATTAATAAAATTGGCTCAAATCAATACCTTAGACATAATCAGGGGATCTAGGCAAAGACGACAATTAGATTACAGATCTAGGGGAGATAGTAAGAACAACAGATAATGTCCCATCCTGTAAAACCGTGACCGACTAGCCCATTCTCATGATTATATGCTTCAATTCCTGCAGACAGAGCAGAGATGCAGACTGAAAATGGGTGAAATTGAATTGAATTGGGGTTTTAAGGCGCACCGACACATGAAAGGTTATATGGCGCCTAACTGGAATGAACATGCCAGGCTCGATCATCCTCCATGTACATCGAAATAAAATATGGAGAATGGGCCTAGAACCTTCTCACCTGCAGAACTGCAGAGTAGCTGCACATTCTATTAAAGACACACACGTACTCCATTTACGCTGTAAATTGTTTATTGTTTTTCTGCCACTGCTCTAGTAATGTGAGCGAGATGGCACCTGAACCAATGCAGGGGTCATGATAAAGACCTTTAATGAGCATGAACAAAAAATGATAAAATAGAATTTTGTGGGTGGGTGGGGTGGGGTTGGTGGGGTTCTTTGCCCCGGAAACAAACGACGATGAGGACCCCGGAAACACACGAGCTAAACAGCCTTATGTTCATTTGCTAAACCCTCATAACTTACCATATTTTCCCTAATAAGAGCCCTTGTTTGTTCGTTCAGTGTTTTACGTCATTTTCAATTAACACATGTAAGCTAGTTATATACGACTGTCAATTTTTTGTGGTGGAGGCAGACCACCCACATTTCCTGGGTAGAACCAGTACTGTACACCTCCCGCCATCTGTAAGTATTGACACTTCCTCACATGTCCCACCCCACTTTTAAAATATATCTATATTTTATTAATTCTTCAAATTTCAATACAATTTTTTGGTATCCAAAATAAAAAAATCCAATAATTTTTAAGGTCCTTTTGTATCACCCTAATTATTCTTTTTACGTACTCCTCCTTGGTATTTTGCATAGCACCTGAGCTCTACTATTGCGGGTAATAATTATGGTATATTTTCGAAAAAGGTTACAACAAATTCCAATAATATCCTCATATGCATGATTGGAACCATCTTTGATTAATTTAAAAGTTCTTCTGCAGTCTTGCAGCTTTTTTTCAAAATTCAAGCTTGATTCATATTATACATAATTTTAAACACACATTTTAAAGGGACACTGTCCGTAACTTTTAGCTTATAAAACACACAATAATTATGTTCGCAAACATTACACACTAAACATTATTGAATATTTACTAATTCAAAGCAAGATTGTTTGACGGAATTCAATCGCGGTACAAAAAAAAAGTAAATCCGCTTCGTGCGTTTGAACTCACAGCCCAAACTAAAATTACACTCGCAGTAATAATAGTGTGCGTGAGGATAAAGTGGTCGACAACGCTACCGATTGAGCTAAGCGGGCTATACATATTACACCATACATACTATGGTGAAAACCTAATGCGCTAATGGCAGTCACGTGATCGCAGAAAAGGTAAATATCGTGGGTCCCACTTTATTTACATATAATAATTAAAACTTCTTTTTTTTCAAACTCACGTATGTATTCCTACATACTTCTTAGGGTCCGTCCTCATGTTTTCATGTATACATTTCACTGAATAAAAGTCAGACAGTTATTTGGTTATGCTCAATATGCTTACTTACGGACAGTGTCCCTTTAATGAAAGTCTTCCCTTAAAAGGTTTAACATTTCCCTAAATAGCAAAAATCTCGCTATATTTTTTTCACCCAATTTTGACAACCTCGCTCTTCTTTTTTCCAAAATCAGCATTTTCCAATTTTCTTGAGAAAAAAAAAAGCCCTGCTAATTTACACAATGCAGGGATTGAGGGTTCTTCAACAACAAAGGTGTATAGTTGTCTTCATATTTGGGTCCCCCCACTCCCCCCCACGATTCAGATACTCTAAACATTTTTCATACACACTGTGCACATACATCGCACTGACCATCTTTCTGACCAATTAGTGACGTAGCCCAGGGGCTTCTAATTGGCAGGACAAGAGAATGTGTCATTGCACTGGTATTGACATATAACTACTCATACTATAGCCTCCAGCACACTCCCAGTCTAGTGAATCATATATGGTCAATCAATCTCCTACACACTAAGTATCTGAAGTTCTATGGGAATGAATTAAGTGTTACATTAAAGACCAAAGAGTGACATTTTGTTTTAAACATATTTATTTTACATCGATTGTGAAACAAGTTCTTACAACTTAGATTAATCACTCTCGATGGCTTCCTGGGTATAACCAGAACTAAGCAATGTGGATTAATTTTCTTGCTCAAGGATAAATAACGTGGCCGTGACGGAGGATCGAACCCACGACCTCTCGATCAGGAGTTCGGCGCTCTACCACTGGACCACGCACTCCACTATACTGTATACCTGCCACCATACATAAGAGTGACATCTTATGTATGGTGGCAGGTATACAGTATTGGTTCTACCCGAAGAAAAAGTGAGTGGTTTGCCTCCATCACCTAAAACTGACTTTTCAGAATTATATAGCCTACAATGTGCTGTAAATGATGTAAAAAAACATTCAACCTACCAACCAACCAACCAACCAACCAACCAGACATTTATAACCCCTCACCATCAGCACATACACTAGTGTTTGCTAAAATTCATATTAAGGGACACAACTCTTACAGACTGAATACAATGTGAATTAGTAGCTCTTTATTTAACTCCCCTGGATCACTCTCGCCTTCAGGCAAGTCAGACTGTAATGGATTCTTTTGACTGAACTTGTGGTCTGAATAAGTTTAAGATATAAATATTTAGATTTCAAATATTTTTACAATATGTAATTCAATCTTGCTTATCTTGACCGTTCTCTGAACCTTCAATAATTAAATTCCACTCCAGACAGTAAATATTTACACATAAAAGCATGTAAATCACACTCAAAGAACATTTATAAACACCTGAAGCTAACTATATACAGGTATGCGATTGATTCATTCCAAAATGGCTGGCTCATGGGTATAAGGCGAGATATAAGCTCATGCATCAAGAGCAGGGCAAGAAAACTAAATGTTTCTTTTTCTTTGAAATTACCACCCCACTATTTTTGTCGAAGCCCAGTTAAAGCCTTAAAGGCACTAACCCGCCAAATAACAGCAAAATTGCACTATCAAACCGTTAGTCAAAACCTTATCCAGGTGTTCAGGTCATATAATAATGTATAGGTTGCTGACAAAGTATAGGTTTATTCATGGATTCTAAAACCAAGAAGCAGTCCGAGGGACGGCCATAGTCCCCTACCGGGTCATGTGAAAGGAAAATCATACAACTTGTAAAAAAGATTAGGTAAGGTTAAGGAATGTTCGAGGAGGTAGGTCATACAACAGTTCAGCTTTAAGATTGCGGAGAAAAATACTAAAGATAACTGGAAAAGAACATAAATGACACTAGCATATACAAGCCCGTTATATAAAAAACATCTTTTCCAAAATTAACAATTCAGAAGCTGCACTGCCATCAAAGGTTACTATTTCGTCAACACAATAATTGCACAATTGTCAAACTGCTGTCAAAGGTTACTGTGTTTTGTCAACACAATAATTGCACAAATGCCAAACTGCTGTAAAAGGTTACTGTGTTTTGTCAACACAATAATTGCAAAAATTTCAAATAATAAAGTTGTTATTAGCCAGTTTGTTAATTCTGAAGTTACTGAAGAAACAGTTATCTTTGAATGTACCCATATGAATGGTTGAATGTATACCCATGTGAATGATCATGCAAGGAATGTTGAATACCTTACCATGTTTAGCTGCAAAATATGTGTTCCTGTGTTCATTGGCGTAGCTCTACGTAGGCGCTGTAGGCCTGGGCCTACGCCTAATTTTCAGAAATTAAAAATTTAAAAGGGGGGGGGGGGGGGGGGGAGGGGGTTGTAGCGGGGCTGTATAGGCGCCGTAATAACCAGAAAATATTCTTTTCATATATATGTTTAGTTATCTTTTTCCCTTCCTAAAGTCTAAAATATACGTCAGCACGCACCTAATGCATTCTAACATTAAAAAAATTCGTGGAGGGCATGTCCCCGGACCCCACTAGCATAATAACTTTAACTGCGGGCCTATGCCGTCAAAAAGGCCAAGCTACGCCCTGGTGTTCTGAAGGTATCGTGACCTTGACCTTTGACCTACGTACCCGGGTCTTGCGCGCGACACACCATCTCATTATGGTGAAAATTTGTGCCGAGTTATTTCAAAATCCCACAATGGAAGACTGTTAGTTACAGCCCGGACAAGCCTATTTCTGACCTTTAACCTCCAAGTGTGAACTTGACCTTTGAGCTACAGACCTGTGTCTTGTTTGCGAGACGCCGTGTCATTATGGTGAAAATTTGTGCCAAGTTATTTCAAAATCCCAAGATGCATGACAAAGTTACAACCCGGACAAGCCTAATTCTGACCTTTAACCTCCAAGTGTGACCTTGATCTTTGAGCTACGGTCTTGGATCTTGAGCGGACACGCGGTCTCATTATGGTGAACATTTGTGCCCAGTTATTTCAAAATCCCACGATGCATGACAAAATTACAGCCCGGACAAGCCTATTTCTGACCTTTAACCTCCAAGTGGGACCTTGACCTTTGAGCTACGTACATGGGCTTGAGCGTGACACGCCGTCTCATTATGGTGAACATTTGTGCCAAGTTGTTTAAAAATCCCACAATGCATGACAAAGTTACATTCCGGACAAAAACATGACAGACTGACAGGGGGCAAACCTAAAGTCCCCTCCGGTCCAGACCGGCAGGGGACTTATAACCATGACTGAGTATACGCAGGTTTTTTTTTACAAATAGGGGAAGGCGCCCAGGCCCTTTCAGAGGGGGAAAAACGCGCGATTTTTTCCATTTAGGGAAATAAATTCTTGCGGTAATTTTGCCAGTTGTGCGACATCGCTGATAAAAGTTCACAAAATATACCGCAAACCACAACAGTTACTTCCCTTTTTAATAGTCATTGTCGTAAAGTGTTCTACGATGAACAATTGCGAAGCGTCGAAGGCGATTTATCTTTTTTTTGTCCATGATTTCTTCTTCTTTTTTTTTACAGCTGATAAAAGTTCACAAAATATACCGGAAACCACAACAGTTACTTCCCTTTTTAATAGTCATTGTCGTAAAGTGTTCTACGATAAACAATTGCGAAGCGTCGAAGGCGATTTATCTTTTTTTTGTCCATGATTTCTTTTTTTTTTTTTCTTTTTTTTTAAATAGGGGGAAAATGTAGATTCCCCAGATAGGGGAAGACGCCGGTATCCGGCGTCAGTTATATAGTAAAAAAAAAACCTGATACGTAAAATGAATTATGAGTTGGAAACTCTTAATTCGATGCTCCAATTTTGGGCTTTGGCCTGGCTTGTTAAAGCCGTTTATATTGTGTCTACAGAGTTTGGATTCTCAAATTATGTAAGTTATATATATAATAATATACCTTGTTGTCAGTAGGTTTAGTCGAGACGAGGATTGTACAAAAGCTGAGACATTACCTATATATTTCTATTGCTTAGTTATTGCAAACGACAAATATTTAATAATACAATGTTTCTAAATGCTGCCTCAACAGATTTTTTAACATTCAAAGTTTGTGTTTTTTATTATTTTTCCTGGATTTAAATATATATTAGTTGTACTTCTCTTATTTATAATCCATCTTCTTATAATCTAGAAAAACTATGTCAAGAACATAATCTACCAGGTAAAGGCTCTTAATAATTAAATACAATCCTGCACACACTTTTAACCTCCTATAAAGGGGACACCTACCTTTTACTTAAAGCCTTTCTGTGGTACTAATTGATGTTTAATCTCCAAATTCCACAATTTTAGCAAAAAAATATATTATCAAATTCAAACACCTTTAATCTAAACCCTAAACTAAAATGCCAACATTCATTTACACTGACATACTGACATCATAAGAAACAATCCAGTCATTCCCTTTTAATACTCCCTTACCTCAAATATCTTTTTTTTATGATATTTCTTACCAACAATACTGCATTAATATGCCTCAGGGCAAGAACACTTCAAAATTCAGCAAGAAACATGCCATTTATGTCACTAATGCAGTCCCTATAAAAATAATGAAACCAAAGCGTGACAATCCAAACTTAGCCAGTGTGACACCAAATAGTTTATCTCAATTTACTCTAATTACAATACATATTTTATAAAACCCATATGACTACATGTTGCATTGTAATGACCATAGATGGTAGTATTAGATAGTGGTAAGATAGTTAACAACAATGACCCAATTGTTGGTTGTGTCAATGTAGCCCAGTAGAGGGGTGGCATTTGACAAAGCTTATAATCATCTGGGGGTTATCTAAAACATTATCATTCAAGATTGATTGCTCAATCTAACTGAGACAAGTGTACTGGCTTCTCAAATTTGTATTGATGACAGAGATGGTTAATGATGATGATTATGGTAGAAGTTGAAGTAATGATGACGTTGACGACGATGACGTTGTTGTTGTTGTTGTTGATGATGATGACGACGACGACAAAAATATCAGGTTCATCAAAAACATATCATTCAAGCTCAAGTGATACAAGTGTATTGACAGGTTTACCAACTTGGTATTAATGTTAGAGATGGTAATGATAATGATCATTAAGATAGAAGTTGTAGTGATGATGATGACGACGTGGATGATGATGATGAGAATGATGATGTGGATGATGATGATAATGATGACGACGATGTGGATGATGATAATGATGATGAGGTTGATAACGATGTTGATGATGATGATAATGATGATGATGAGGTTGATAATGATGTTGATGATGATGATGATGATAATGATGTGTTTGTGGTGATGATGATAATCCATAAAAGGCCTATAAATTTTTTTTGTGTGGTTCTGGTCACCAGACCCTACCTGCGAATACCCGCCGACCCTGATGTTTTTTTGGTCCATTTGGAAAAAAAAAAATAAAAAAAAATAAAAACGGCCTACCCTACCTACAAATTTTGAACATGTTACCCGAACCACACTATTATTTTTTTTAGGCCTAAAATTTGTATTGATGCTATTAATGATGTTGATGATATGATGATGTTGATGACAAATGATGTGATGATGGTGATGACAATGATGGAGATGAAGATTACAATTAGTATAAAACTTGTATTGATGATTATTAATAATGCTGTTGATATGATGATGATGATAATGATACTGATGATGTTGATGACAAATGATGTGATGATGATGACAATGATGGAGATGAAGATTATGATTAGTATAAAACTTGTATTGATGATTATTAATGATGTTGATGATATGATGATGATGATACTGATGATGTTGATGACAAATGATGTGATGATGGTGATGACAAAGATGGAGATGAAGATTACAATTAGTATAAAACTTGTATTGACAGGGCTCCGGAAATATGGTTGCCCGACGCCCCGGGCAAGTGGAATTTGGGTGCGGGCAGGTGTCCTTCGCAAATCTGGTTGTCCGACACTTGCCCGACTGGACGTTTCCGTTTTAGACAAAAAATCAAACGAAAACTCGGCTTATCATAAAGTGTGCCGATTGCGAAACCCATCGCTTTCGCCGCGAGCGGTAATTAAGAAATCCCTCCCACTTTGACAGTTTGTCAAAACCTGATTGGCCGAGGAAAGTTTGAGGTGCCAATCAAAAATGTCCATGCGCCGATAGCATTAATTATATTGATCTCCCTATTTATACTAAAGTGTGTCCTCTACTAACATGATAAGACCATCCCAAAAATTAATCCAATTATAATCAAATTAATCCATTTATAATCGATAAAACGTAACCATTGTAAAGTTTGTAGACTTCTGTTATGCATTATTTTACGCGCAACATAAATCATATGTTTAGCCGAACTTTCGAATTATGTTTGAAGAGTATAACCGCACCAAGATTTTATGCAACGCATATTGTGTATTGACGCTGAATGTTATCGGAAAAGGTAATGAATACACACTGATCAGTCCGCCAAGTACTTATAGCTGTGTAAAAGGTGAAACGCGGGTCATTGGAAAATTGTAAACAAACAGCAATTTATAAACGATTACGGCAAGTACTGTACTATACACAAATAAAGTAGAAATTAATTACTGGCACTAATTAAGGAAGGTATGTGAATGCAGCGGGTTGCTTTATTGAAGTTATTTTGACACATATTATTAAACTTTGTTTGCGAGTTTGTATTTTGTTTGGCACATTTGGTAACACGATTATCACTTTATTTGTGGCCTGGCGTTGACGATTAAAGCTGAGTAGGCAGATGTTTTGTTTGCAGTTACTATAAAGGGAAACTTTTGAAACACATTCACGAATGTTGATGTAAAATTGATGGTGTAATCAAAGGCGGTTTGGAAATGTGTGAAAGGGGTCATTGTTTCTTTTGATATTCATGAGTTTATATGGTAATTCATAGGAATCGGACGTATTGTAAACATAGTACAGTATCCCCATATGTAGGTCCCCGCATGTATATAAAAATATATTTTAATATACTAGTAGTGGATAGTCAATGTGGTTTATTACATGCATTTACAATATGTCCGATTCCTGTGGGTAATTACATGATGCAGTATTTAATATATGATCCTTCATTATTTCAACAATCTTACAAAAAAAGTTACAAATTAACCATGTCTCTATTACGTTCCTTGTAAGGACAAAACCTAAACATGTGTCTAAAATTACTGAGGAAAATACACCTGGTGATCTTAGAAATGTTGATTTGTGTGATTCTGGTGGTCAGTCTGACAGTGAACTTGGATTTAAGGATAGTAGTGATGGTGTTGATTTGTGTTCACCCAGCCAATCTGAAAAAGGATCTATTTCTCGTGATTCTCCAGTGAAATCCAGCCCTAAACGTAATCTACTACCCACCATGGATACGTCGGTGGCGCGCAGCGTCTAGAAAAGTTTGGTACGTTGACAAAGGCTTGATTTTGGGACAAGTGACTTTTGAATTTGGGGCAAGTGACATTTTGGACAGGGCAAGTGGATTTTGAACAGGGCAAGTGGATTCTGAAAACTGGGCAAGTGGATTTTCAAAATATTTCCAGAGCCCTGATTGATGATTATTAATGTTGTTGATGGTGATGGTGATGATTACGATGATGTTGATGTTGATGTTGAATAAACAACTCATCTAATTTCAGCAACCTTTGAAATAGTGTAACCTCGTATTCTTACATAAAAAATAAAGTTTAGAATATAATTATCACTACAAACTAGTTTTATAAAGGGCTAAAGTCAGTTGAGCACCAACGATAAACATCGAGTTTACCCCCTACGAGAATGTGGAGGTCTTTTATTTTATTGATCACTAATTGGTCAAATTATTTTGATGATGTCATGTGAAAGTTATCATATGAATGGTAAAGGAAAATATTACAGAGAAATGATCAAGTGCTGTATAAGCCAAGATGCCAGACCTCACTGCACACAATGAGTATTAATGATAGCAACATCATCATTGCACTTTTAATCATGATAAGAGAAAACTGTGATGCATACTTTATCTAATCAATGCAGTCAAGGGAGGTAATTTGATTACACTCTTGTGAGATTTAGGGGAGGTAATCTAATCTCATTGAGGAGGAATGTGAAACATGCAGTGCTGATATAACTACAGCTGCAAACTGCAACATGCTAATTAGACATGCATATACCTGTTATCAATGATGAATCACTAATCTTACATATTTTTGAAATATAAGCAACATACATGCTTTCATTTTTTTCCTAGAAACAGGAAGGTTATCTTAAAATGAAGAACATAATTCTGAGAGTGTCCATGCATTTAGTCAAATATCTTTAGATGGTTACAACAATTATTTTAAGGATGGGTGATGGGATGAGGCTTCCTAGTTTTGGTAAACATAAACAGTCTAACAGGGTTTATTACAGGAGTTAATTCACGTTCTGTAGTTTATTGAAGTGTAAACTTTGCTGAATCATGTGATAAGCAGAAAAAGGTCCCATGGAGAGACCACTGTTAAGTTTGCGAGTGATTCTGAACAGCTGAGAAAATGAATTTATAATACCAATTAATAATTATATGTATATTCTGTATTCCCTGGATAATCTTGACATTTGTTTTATAAGGCAGAGAGAATCATTGATTTGAACTGATGCAAAGCCTGTGCAAGGGAACCACTGGATCGCAGTACCCAGGGCGAATTCTGTGTGAGGGCGGGGCTTTTATGAACAGTTCTGTGAAAAAGCGTATTTGTTTTGGTTGTGAACTGTTTTTAAAGTTGCACCCCCTCTCCCTTAAACTTCCTACAATATGTTGCTACAGTGCCTCAATCACTGATCGTGTATCTGTCCCTGTTACCCCTAGCCCTGGAGAGATACGGTGTGTATCTGTCCCTGGTATCCCCAGCCCCTGGAGAGATACTGTCACTTTTACATACACCTTGCTGGGTAATGTAAACAAGTGGACACATCAGGTGCAAGTGTTGCAATAACATGTGCAGGTATGTGTGAGTATAGCATCAGATCCACAACATGATATGCTGATTATGCTATATCAATATGTAATCAGTCCAATTAATACTAATTATGATCAATTAATCGACTGCTTCTTGTCATAATGATTACCAATCATGTCAACACCAATCAATGAATATTTACAGAGCATGCATAAATACAGGTATATTTACTTATTTATATACCCGTTGATGGAACCTTTACCAAAATTACTGGTGCGACTTGTACTTGGTCCTAACCAAGATTCATTTCGATTCCATGTCAAACATGGCCGCCAGTGGCCATCTTTGTTTACATAGAGTTATATAGGAAAAACTTGTGGGAACTACTCCTCTGAAACTATAACAATATCACTTATGGTTTTGTGAGAAGTAGTCGCCACAAAGTAAAATCTATTTTCAGCAGAGGCGGCCATCCTGAATCTCCTTCCGACCTAATTTTTGCTAGGATCAACTAGACATCAAGAACAACATTCCTGTCAAGTTTCATGAGATTCCATCAGGTAATTTCAGGAGTAGTCACCAAAACAATTTCCTATGGGGGCACTCCTGAGTTTCGCACGAATGTCCATGGCATAAATCAGAAAGAAATCAACTAAGCATTTTTAGGTCCATGGATATTATTTATAATAATTATGAATTGAATTGAATTGAATGTTGTTTAACGGCTCATCAACACAGTATAGGTTATTTAGAGCCGCCCCAGAGAGAGGGGAAGGATACATAGGAATCCGGGAACCTGCCCTACTCTTATTATTGAATAGATTCCTATGGTTCTTTAACGTGCTCGGAGGATAGACCGATACACGGGACCGCCCGGTTTACGTCCCCATCCGACGGACGATCGAGGCTAAGGTACAGTGTATTGCCCAAGAACACACCGACAGAACTCAGTGGTACCACGGAGGATTGAACCCGGGGCCTCCGGTTACAAATCCGCCGTGCCACCGACTGCGCCACGCCAGCCCCCTTAATAATTATGAAGAAGCACGTTTGATGTTTTTTTCAGTTTTGAGTACTTGTAAGTTTATTTTTGTGTATTGGAATATGCATTCTTTGGGGTTTTTGGAGGCTATAAATAAAAAAATGCAAAACTATCAAAAACTTCCAAAAAAGTAGGTAAAATGGCTGAGTTTGACTCACGGGTTGATCAGAATAGAATAACTTTTTAAAAAGCCTGAGAAGGTATGTAAAAAATTCCTGATATGTAAGAGCATGATGAGTGCAGAAATGACCCTGATAAAAATTCTTTTATTTATTTATTGACATTTGAAATATTGCTAAAATTGCTTTTTCAGCATGTTTTGAGGGGTGGGGTAATCTTAATGAAATGGGACTAAAGTTGTACAGAAAATGCTTTTTGATACTTTTATTTGGTATGGAAACATGGGTAATTTCATTGTCTTCTATTGTCTTCTAAGAAATGTATGACACAATGAAGATGTGATTTATTTTTGCTCAAGGATTCAGGCTAAGGGCTTGTCATGGGATTGATTATTGAGAAATGTACATGTAAACAAAGATAGGCTAGCCACTGGCAGCCATGTTTGACATCCAATCAAAATGAACTTTGGTTAGGATCAACTACATGTCGTGCAAGTCATTTCGGTAAAATTTCCAAATCAATATCACTTACGGTTTTGGTTTTTGAGAAGTAGTCGCGACAAAATCACATTTTTTAAAATCTATTTTTAGCAGTGGTGGCCATCTTGAATTTCCAACCGACCTAAAATTTGCTAGGATCAACTAGACATCAAGAGAAACATTCCTGTCAAGTTCCATGAAATTCCATCAAGTAGTTTCAGAGGAGTAGTCGCCTCAAGTTTTTCCTATATAACTCTATGTAAACAAAGATGGCTGCTGGCGGAAAATCTTGTCTTATTTTAAATAATGTCTTATAAATTCAACCAAACTTCACATCATAACAACGTGCAAGAGCAACGTTTTTTTTGACTCCGCCCCAGGGGTCAAAAGACCAAATACACTAAAAATTCAGAATTGTTGAGGACGTCTTTTCCGACTACTGTTGCTATGGAGCAATGGTATTGTTTATCATGATGTTTGGCAGATACAAACTTTGGGGGTTGATTGGCATATTGCCAGGGATGTGCATGAGACTTCTGAGAAATGTTGATGCAATGTCGGAAAACAGAGCTAGGGGAGATAATCCATGCATCTCTGACTCGCACTTCAAAAAGGTGGGGATCTGCGATGGCTCATCATCAACTACATCTAGTTTTGGATTGAGAATATTTTCACTCAAATTGGGAAAAAAAACTAGAAATTTGTCCATAGGACACGGATGCCCCCGGTATAAGTTACTAGACTATGAACTCACCAAAAAAGTGATAAGGTAAAAGTGGGAGAAGCAGTGGTGAATGGATAAAATAATAGATATACAATGCAATTATGTGTTCAAAGTCAGTATATGCAACAATAAATTTGTATATGAAAAGTATTTACATATATAAGATAACTCACTGTCCCATCATATTTCAGAGCACTGTCACCATCACATTTGAGAAGGTGAACCAGTGAATAGTTAGAGAAATATGTAGGAAAACACTGGCAATTGGCTTATCATCCCGCTTTGTGTGGAAGGCTAGGTCTAATGTGGAGCCACTGATATGGGTAGGGCCCTGCACAAGTTGAATTTAAAACATGGACCGTTTCAAAAGTTACTGAGCGGAAAAGGTGTCATAACTCCTTCAGAAAATGACCGATGTTGACCTAAATCAAACTTGGCCTGTATTTTATAATTACACAGCTACACATCAAATATTAATTACAAACATGGACCCTTTCAAAAGTTACTGAACAGAAACCAATTTGTTGCAGAAAATCAAGTCGAAAAGGGGCCACAACTCCTGCATAAAATGAGCAACGTTGACCGAAATCTAACTTGACCTGTATTTTATAACTACACAGCTACACACCAAATATTAATTACAAACATGGACCCTTTCAAAAGTTATTGAGCGGAAACCAATTTGTTGCAGAAAACTAAGTAAAAAAGGGACCACAACTCCTGCATAAAATTAGCAATGTTGACCGAAATCGAACTTGACCTGTATTTCATAATTACACAGCTACACACCAAATATTAATTACAAACATGGACCCTTTCAAAAGTTATTGAGCAGAAACCAATTCGGAAGGGACGGAAGGGACTGACGGACAGGGGTAACACTTAATGCCCCTTTCGGCATTCTCGAATGCCAGGGGCATAAAAAACTTTTTGCCATTGGGAATGGTACCATTTATATAAGGAAAAAAGACACTGCATACACACATTCACAATGTATACATATAAAATAATATGTTCATAAGAATTTAAGAACATATGTTTGTTATAATTTGCAAGCAAAAAAAACACTGGCAGTGAACAAATGGATCCAGAAGCGCTGTAATTTTGTAAATTATATGATTCTTTTATGTACATTATATATAAATGTGTCTAACATAGATTCAAAGCCTGTCAGCTGTAGGATAACTTCATCTTGCAATTTAGGTCTTAGTGTGAAAATGGTTAATAATTATAGATATATTAACCCTGTTTTACATAATTATACCTCAATTATACAGGACTGGTAGAACTAATATATTCATAATGCTAGTAAAACATACAAATTATTGACAGACTCTCTGGCAGCCGCAGGCCATGCATGCAGCGGGAGCTAGAAATGGAACATAAATCATACTGCTATGTGGAACACTGAAAATAAGCTTCAATCTGGTGCTCTCACATATCATTCTAAATCTCTGACCCAGCAAAGTATTTTATTTCATCAGATCTTATTATATCCAAATGCAGGGCTTTTTCCCAAAATAGGGGAAGAGGTCCAGGCCTTTCAATAGGGAAAAAAAAGCATGATTTTCGAGATAAAGGGGGGAAAATAGTGCAATTTCGAGACATTGGGGGAAACGGTGTTATAAGGCAGAAATTGAAGATTTGGGTGAACAGATATGCAAACAAGAGGGCCAAGATGGCCCTAAATCGATCACCTGAGTACTGGCCCATTATCCAACTTCTTCGAAATCTTATGGTCATATACAATCTGTGCAAGTTTGGTTAAGATTGTTCCAGAAATGTGGCCTCTGTTAACAACATTGATATAAAGACACTGACAAAGTTTGGTAAAGATCAAATACAAAATGAGAAGGTGCTAGAGTGTAACACCTTGGGCAGGGCCAAATGTGACCCCAGGGCTACATGTAATATATGAGAGCTGTGTGCCTTGTGGTTTCAGAGAAGATTTTTTAAGTTTTTCCCTATACAAGTCTATGTAAAACATGTGACCCCTGGGGAGTCGCCAAATGTGACCTCAGGCCCAGGTCACCATTTGAACAAACTTGGTAAGGACCATAAGAGTATAGTAAATTCAAAATATTAAACCTCTGGCTCTTGTAGTTCCAGAGAAGAAGACTTTAATGTTTTTCCTATATACATCTGTGTAAAACTGTGACCCCCGGGGCGGGGCCAAATTTGACACCAGGGTCACCATTTGAACAAACTTGGTAAAGGAACAAAATCTTATAATAAATGCAAAATATTAAACCTCTGGTTCTTGCAGTTCCAGAGAAGATGTTTTTAATTTTTTCCCTTTACAAGCCTATGTAAAACTGTGACCCCTGGGGCGGGGCATAATATGACCCCAGGGTCACCATTTGGTAAAGGACCATAATTTTATAGTAAATACAAAATATTAAACCTCCTGCTCTTGTAGTTTCAGAGAAGAAGATTTTTAAAAGAAAATCCTATACAAGTCTATGTAAAACTGTGACCCCAGGGGCGGGGCCAAATTTGACATCAGGGTCACCATTTGAACAAACTTGGTAGAGGACCATTATTATAAGCTTTTAGCAAATGCAAAATATTAAACATCTGGCTCTTGCAGTTTCATTGAAGATTTTAGTAATCATCTCTAGTACAAGCCCATTAAACACAATCTACAGTATTTTATTAGCTTTAGCAGGCTGCTTTTCCTTTGAAACTTACAGGACTAACTCTGGACAGTAAAATTGCCAGTAATTTGGAGACTTGGGAGTATTGCTTAAATATATCAAATCCTATTGGTTGAGGAAAAACAATTTAAGTCTGTTTTATGCAAAACTTGGCAACAATATACCACGACTTTGCATCAATGTTATGCTATGCACAGGTCCATAGAGATCGACTTTGCCAAATGTCTGGAAAACTAGTGTTTAGTAGCAACACAATTCATTTTGTTTATGATGGATGGTAATGAAATTATTATGGAACAGTGATGAGGGCAAGCCCTTGCCAATTTTTTTCTAACCTGGCTTCATAAGCTTGAGATAACATATACACACCAAAATCAATACAAAGAACCCCATCTGATTACCAAAGAAACCCACACATGTCAAACTGGTTAAAATAATTGGCAAACAGACATGTCAATATATTGGCCAACAAATTATTCTGTAGCACACGGTCTGGATGCAATATGCTGGCTTAATATCTCTTCAGTATAAACCACATTTCAATGGCACATGTTTAAATCCCCAAGATTTGTCATCCTAACACAATCATACAAAATCAAACACATAATTATGTTATTATGTTTTTATGTTACACAATAATGTGTGGCGATAGAAGCACAAGCAAAAACAGTAGGCAATATATATATATATATGTATGTATAACTTATAAATAAGCCACTTTTTCGCAAATTATGTTATTTTTTTCGAAAAATTACTGTTTTCTCAAAAATTAATGTTGTTTTCTTTCAGAAATTTAATTCGTTGAAAGGCGTTTGCTTTATATGCTTTTTTTATTTTGATTGAACAACAGGACAATAACCATATGGCACACCCTTACACAATAACCATGGTATGGCACACCATAATAAGAATTGGCAGAGTATACCAATCAACCTAATTAATCTTACAACAATAAACCTAACTTCAAACACATTACTGAAAGATAGAGGTATCTGCCCAATTTTGACTGCAATTACAACATTACTGTGTTGAATGTGTACACTTCTAATTCTACTGTCTATATTCACTGTTTTTCGAAGCTCTCATTTCTCTCCAAGTTCCAGCCCAAGATAATAGTTGCATCATTGATCATAGGTCAATCCATGAGTCCACACCATTGGTCTAGCCAGTATTTTCTAGTATGCCATTCTTATTCCAACATATCCTAATTACTGCAATTAACATTCCTAGCCAGAAATATTATGTAGCCCATAAACAATGTGATACCAGAACATGGGGAGTCTGGCCGGTAGTGATGAAATTATCCACATAGAGTATATTGACAGATATTGACAGATATATGCCAGGCTGCCTGAAGATTAACACCAAGTATTATGTCTAAATTGGAAAATCTGTGGTACCTACAATGCCCATTATGTGGTGCGAGTATTAACTTTCGTACCCCAACCAACCCCTTCTTCAAGATGCGAAAACAGGGTTGGCTGGGGTATGAAATAAAACCTTTATTTCAACTTAAAAAGTTTGCATATTGAACAATTATAACATTTAATAGGTATTTTAAACAGGTTATCCTATTTTTTCAGTAAAAAATGTTTTTAAACATGTTTTATTGTCGAAATATCTGTTAAAAAATCCTGCTAATTAGTATAAACTTTTCCATCACTTAATGGCATCAAGTCTGGACCACGTAATGACTGCATGTGGTTTCTATCAGGGGCGTAGCTTGGCCTTTTTGACGGCATAGGCCCGCAGTTAAAGTTATTATGCTAGTGGGGTCTGGGGACATGCCAACCCTCACCCCCCCCCCCCCCCCCTCAACATCCCCAATTTTATTTAATGCTAGAATGCATTAGGTGCGTGCTGACGTATATTTTAGACTTTAAGAAGGGCAAAGATAACTAAACAAATATATATGAAAATAATATTTTCTGGTTACTATCCCGCCTATACAGCCCCCCTCCCCCCTCCCCCCCCCCCTTTCACACACCCACCAAATCCCACACATCCGATTTTTATTGCATTTTTTGAATTTTGAATTTTTTTATTTTATTGCATTTTTTGAATTTTGAATTTTTCTATTTCTGAAAATTAGGCGTAGGCCTGGGCCTACAGGGCCTTTGCAGAGCTACGCCAATGCCTATATATAGGACCATGTTCCCCTTTTTATCATACATCATGTACATAATGAGTTTGTCCTAACGAGTGCTGTTCCGATCAATCAATTTGTTCTTGATTGATCGAGCATCTTTTTCTGATTAATCGATTACAATTTTTATGATCGAGCTTACTATGTTGTTGACAAACACGTACAAGAGAATAAGTTTAAATTTTCTCCAAATAGATATTACAATGTATAAATGTCTGACAGGTCAGTTTCATTAAATTGATTAATGACCAGAACACTTGAAATGTATTCATTATAGTCTGAAAAAGGCTTACACTGGTGTCTAATATGGAAGCCATGTTTAATCGATTAATGATCGATCATCGGTTGGTCGAAAAGTTTGATGATCTGAGCAGAAAACTGGAACCAGACTTGTGTCAAGATGAGGCTTAATTGAGGGATATTGTCATCCCATATGATGTAGTTTCATGGGCAAACATAACCTTGCAATGAGTATTCAGCATGATCTATATCATTTCTTTGTAATGTAATATGACTGCACAAAGGATATCTAAATCTGCATTAATCATTAAAGGGAAGTATATTTACTCTTTTTTTTTATATAGTTTGTCATATGTATATTCTGAACAAAAAATGTCAGAAATATTTTAAAGTAACAAATGCCCACCGAGATTTACTGATTTGACCTTTGAACTTCAGTGATCTTGACCTTTGAGGTATGAACCCGATTACTGCACATGACACATCTTCTCATTGTGGTTAACATTTGAGTCATCCCTTCAGTTCTTTCAAAGTTATGGCTGAGACACGATTGTTTTGAAGGACAGACGGATGGATGGAAGAATGGACGGAGGGACGGTGCGATTACTATATATATATATGCTACATTACTACATTTTAGCACAAGAAGGTAAACATTGAAGTTGGAAATAAACTGAGAACTTATTGTAAACTCAAAGATGTATATTTATATGCTGGAAAGATACCTTCTCACTAATAATATTGATAGAAACAAAATTATTTATTTCGTAAAATTAAGAATAAGTGCTCATAGATTAGCTATAGAGGAAGGCCAATATAAGCACTTAGAAGCTCAGAAGAAAACATGTATACATTGTAACTCTGATGTAGAAACTGAATTACATCTTCTAATATACAGTACTGTCACATTGTGACACCAGCTTAATGCATGTATAATACTATACAAAATATAGTACCTTCATTTAATAATATGAGTGATTTTGATAAATTTAAATATATTTTAACAAGCAAAGACTATGATCTTAACTATATATGTATTAATTTTGTATATGACATGTTTATGACTAGGAAATCTTTATTAGATTCATAGATCATTGCTAATTTGGAATATATCCATTATCATATTCTACATACATGTAGGACGTATTTTTACTATTTCATAAATATGAAGCAATTTTACGTAAATTTAGAATATAATAATAATAACAGCAGGTATTATACACATTGTAGCATCATACAGATAAGCAAGTTATTATACTGATCTTTATATAATGTTAGTAATAATTTCTAAGAGGATTATATATGTATTGTAATTGTAATTGTCCTTTGTGACAATACTGTACCAATAAATTGAATTGAATTGAATTATATGCCTCCATTCGCGGGCATAAACAGAATGTTACATATATAATAAGGATCGATGACAATGACACTGATGATGTTCCTTAGACATGCCCCTATGGGCTTGACCAAGTTCTGTCAGAAAATTAGCCATAAACTTAATAATAAATTAATTCAACTGAATGTTTAATGGCCCTCTCTCTGCCCGAGACAGAGGGGAAGGAATCATAGGAATCTGGGAACAAATAAATAGATTTCTATGGTTCTTTTAACATGCTCCGAGGGTAGACTCCGATACACGGGACCACCAGGTTTACATCCCCATCCGATGGGCTCACCCATGGCGTTGGGAAAGTGTCTTGCGCAAGAACACACTGACGAAACTCAGTGGCACCAGTGAGGCTTGGACCCGGGTCCTCCAGTTTCAATTCCATGACATTATCCACTGGGCCATGACAGTCATAATGAAATCATCCCAAAAAACCGACTATCCACCAGTGATTTAGGAGGAAGATCACCATATCAAGAAAGTATCAGCATCTGACTCACTTAAAGGATTGTCATCAAAGAAGTAACAGGAAGTACACTCACTTCATACTTGAACAAAAATGAAGTACATAAGACAGAATGGCAACGGAGAATTCAACTAACAGTTTGTTTGTTTGGTGTTTAACGTCATTTTTCAACTAACAGAGATAAAGTGAAGTTGATGGTTAGAAAAAAAGAAAACAAAACTCCAGCAAATCACCCTCACTGTCCAGAAATCAACAAACAGAATAAAATAACTTACTTCTATGTTTTCTGCCTCTCGATTATCCATTACGGGGCCCGGAGGGGTCATGGGTCTGGGTTTAGATGCCACGCTGGGTGGTGTATTTGTGAATGGAGTAGGGGACTCCTCCCTCTCCCCGTTTGTGTGCGAATTTAAACTTGACACTGATGACCCTGCTGATCTCGTCAACTCGGACAAGGGACTCGAACGATTTGAATCAACTCTAGGTTTATCCACTTCCTCCTTACGAAAACTAGACCGCAGCAGACGAGTCCTTTCTGCTACCGATGGTGGTTTTTCCGGGAGAGGGGGCGCCGGACCCCTTGACCCCATCGGCTGAGTAGTCCCACCGACACCTACACTTGTGTTTGTGGTAGCCATTTTGAAAATGAATGCACTATATGATGACTCTACTACACATCCAAATATAAAACTGTAACACTTTCACTGCACCACACACCACTACAGGAAACAGCCCGAGTTGAAATTTAAAGTACTGTATACACTCTGGTATGTACACACTTCAGCATCTGAATCCCCCTTCAAATTCACTGCAGTACCTACAATGGGGGCTGCTTATCAGACAGAAATGTAAAGCATTTACTCTACCTCTCTCTCTACACACTGTGGGAAAACTTAGCAGCATGAATGTGGATATGATGATGATATTATCTGTAGATCATGCCATAAAATTCCACAAGAATATTTTAACAGTGTGGCTTATCCAGACCACAGCATGTTAACACATATTCTCAAGTACATGCATAACAGATAACCTCCTGCAGCTAGTGGTCATAATTTTATCCAAAAACAAGAATGTTCCCAAAATTCTTAATCCATATATTCTGCAGGAAAGTCACTAATTCTCAACCCACAAACATCTAGTTATTTGTATGGTTTACACTACTCGAAAAACAAATAAAGACAACGAAACAATCAGACTCCATCCACCCTCAAGCACGGTAATAATTATGTCTTGTGTATGCTTTGCCAAGCCTTTATCAACAGATCATCTCATAATCAAAAGCACATGGCACAGAGTACAGTCGCTACCTTGAAATTATTAAGGAGACGACATTGTTTATTGGTAAATAGACATGGCCGATTACAAATTTAAAAAGCCAATAATGAACTTGTTGAAGATTTTCACTGATATGAAACTGTTAAGTGACTCATCATGTCATTTGGTCTGTCAGCGATTTGATTTGACACAAAAATAATGGTAATACAGTATTATTATTATTAGGGTATTATATTGCTAAAAATAGGACCGTTTTCCATTGTTCATTCACTATATCAGTCATGACTGAAAAAAATCCAATAAATCAGGACAAGCTGACTTGAAGTACAGGAAGCACATGTGCCTGTATTGTTGTCACTGGGTGCGTTCAGGGTTCTCCCATCGGTCACTGAAAGCTCTCTCAGTAACCATTGGTCACAGTCGTTAGCCGTTGTTCGCCGATAGGTAGAACGTTGGTAACGAATCTTCCCGCGACTCTACACCTGAGGTAGTATCACTGGCCTAGTTACCATCGGTGGCCATTGGTAACCCAAAGTTAACCAACGTGGTTGCCGATGGAAGAACCCTGAACGCACCGCACCCACTATGAGGAACAATAGGAAATGAAAGTTTTAGTCAAGAGGCTGGGCTGAGAAATATCTCCGGTCAACGACTATAAAATAAGAAATGTCATCTTTAAACGTGTAGCAAATATGTAGCAAATAAAAGTCAAACCCAAGCAAACAAATACGTTGACACGATTTAAAAACCTGACTTTGAATATGTACAACAGGCTTGTGGTCACGGAATAAAAGCTTTTACCGGTAAACAAAATTATAAAGCTATATTATAACCAGATTCTGAAAACCTTTTTTAACGGTCAAAAGTAAAGTTTTTTAATTTCATTTTTGAATTTCAAAATTGGCTGATGCATTACTTGCATCTAGAGGCTCGAGGCCAAACTGAGCAATCAATATATGTAGGAAATGATCAGATAATATGACTTAACTGTTCGTCATTTCCACCAATCAATCATGCAGTCTGAATAACCCAATTAATGAGAGGGTAACAAGTATGTACAATCCTCAAAATATTTACGAGAACATAAATACGCCGCTGGACGTCATGGAATAATGGTAGTAAATATGAACTGAATTGAAGACTTTATTTTAAGAGGGTAGCCCAGTTAGTACAAATACTAATCTTCCCCGAGTCCCTCAAATATGGCATGCCCACCGTCATATGCATGCCATCTTCGGGATGGTTAAAATTATGTACTATTGATTTTATGGAAATTGAGTTCTGCTCAACCTGGGGCTAGGGGGCGTGAACATTAGCAAGCATATTTCACTACCGTTCATGAACAGTCTCAATCAAACCGAGACTGCAATTTTTCATATTTAACGTGTTCGGCCGTTTCCAAAGGTCAACTTTCATACTCTTTTGTAATGCAAAATTGCAAGAAAAATTGAGAATTGTATCAGAAAAACACTACAACTAAATCGACTGCCTTATATTTTCTAGAAAAGTCACAAAATCATAGATAATGAGAAGTGATTAAAAATCTGTAGGAAGGTATAGTTTTACTCGTTTTCCTGGGGTAGCTGACAGGTCACCTCAAGGAAATGAAAATGGGGTTTTAGTCTGTTAACACATCTTATTAGGTTATACTGGACAAAAACATCAGAGGGAGAGGAGACAAAGGGAGTGAAACTAGGAGGGACAGGTCTGTTACGGCCTTATCCACTGAGTGTAACCTGGCCACCATAGCAGTCTCATTTATTTGATGTATTGGGTGTTTTACATAGGGACGTTTATAGATTTTATTTACATATGGATGTTAAATGTTTTTGTATATCAAAAGTCATCTCCATTGGTTGACGTATGTGTATTGTATGCACTAGCCACCATAGCAGATAAGGAAAAGAACATGCATTTGGTTAATTAAGATTTATTGATATTGAATGGGTAAAAACAACACTGAATAAACACAATTGTTTATCACCTCGGATACTGCAATTCAAATACCTTTCAAGCATGACGCAGACCAGATTCTCTATATTCTCTAATTGCATTCTATATATTTATCATATCACATTACCAACTAATATGTCATTTTTAGATTTAAAACCTTTTCATAGAATTCCACATTTTATTTCCTACATTTTTAAGGTTGCAATAAAAATTATATATATATACTGTATAATGGTTAATTTCTCAATTCAATAAAGGGCCCTGGACCAAACTATGCAAAACACCAATAAACGATATTTAGTCAGTATTTTATTTAGTACCAACCAAATCACCTGAATAATGTATATCTTACAGTGAAGTTTAGTGATATTTTGCCAAATATATAGTTTTGTGGGATGAGCAATCGCAAAAGACAGACTGATATGCCACTCTGATCTTTGCTCATCTTCAATCAGTCGAGCTAAAAACTACAAAACTAGACTTGTTTAGATAACAATGACTGTTTTTTGCAATTACACCTTTCTCGACTATATGACTGATCCAGTTCTTTCGAGATGGCAAAGAGGCTGCATTTAAAACGTTCTCGCCGCTCATCGATATAGATTCGAATCGCACTTGGGGCTCGACTTGTTAGCGAGAAAGTGGCGATCTTAAATTATTATAAGGTGGCGAGAGGTATACAATACCGGTTCTGCCCAAAAATGTTGGTGATCTGCCTCTATTACACAAAAAAGGGACCATCATACATAGCCTAAAATGAGCTGAAAAATGGCATTAAAAACCAAACAAACAAACAAATCTTTAGGGTTTTAAACCATTTGGAGTAAGCTGTAGATACTTTTTGACTGCAATGAGTATTTACTCATCAGATTTAAAATGAATGAGTAAAGGGAACTAGTTCATAGTAAACAATTGCTTTAAATAGTTCATGCTTTGAAAATGGATGTGAATTAATACATTTTAAAAGAAACAACTATTCTGATTATAATTAATGGCAGCTGATACAACAGTAGCTGGATATGCAGCCCCAAACAAACTCAATAAACAATAGCTGGATATGCAGCCCCAAACAAACTCAATAAACAATAGCTGGATATGCAGCCCCAAACAAACTCAATAAACAGTAGCTGGATATGCAGCCCCAAACAAACTCAATAAACAGTAGCTGGATATGCAGCCCCAAACAAACTCAATAAACAATAGCTGGATATGCAGCCCCAAACAAACTCAATAAACAGTAGCTGGATATGCAGCCCCAAACAAACTCAATAAACAGTAGCTGGATATGCAGCCCCAAACAAACTCAATAAACAGTAGCTGGATATGCAGCCCCAAACAAACTCAATAAACAATAGCTGGATATGCAGCCCCAAACAAACTCAATAAACAGTAGCTGGATATGCAGCCCCAAACAAACTCAATAAACAGTAGCTGGATATGCAGCCCCAAACAAACTCAATAAACAGTAGCTGGATATGCAGCCCCAAACAAACTCAATAAACAGTAGCTGGATATGCAGCCCCAAACAAACTCAATAAGTACACAAAACTATATTGCGTACACATGTGGATCTGGGTAATTCCTCATGCAGAAATTCCTGAAACATGTTTCTTGTCAATCAACTTTAACAGATTTGTATACATTGCACTGCTAGATAATATAAGCATTCAATCTCGGTATTCTTGAGATTGCAAGGGTATATCCATGATTTCTAGGAACAAGAAGGGACCCGAGTAAAAATACCGGAACATTTAACTGCCTTAAAAGAGTAAAGAGTGAGATTTAAGAACTGAATTAAATGGCTCAACAACACATTATTGGTTAATTCAAAGGAACCCAGAAACCTGCCCAACATACTCTTAGTTACTAACAAATAGATTCCTATATATATATACAAGGGACCGCCCCAGTTACGTCCATATCTGATGGACGAGTCCCTATCTGTCAGAGGGGGCTAATCAGGAAAGTGTCTTGCCCAAAAAGGCACTGACGAAACTCGGTGGGACCGGAGCAACATAAACCTGAGTCATGGGATCCGGTTTTAAGTCAACTTGGATACCTCGCGCACAGGGCCATGTGAGATTAAAACAAGAAATCCGCAGATTCACATGTATCGCCTAAGGGGGGCGGGACTTAAAAATAAACGATAAATGATGCTTAAATGTATTTGTAAACATTTTAATAACTAAAAACAATGGAGTTTACTGTTTGCTGAGATGACATTTAAGTGCACTGGTTTAAAAACAAAATGCCATTTTATAAATAAGAGGTCAATGACCTTGAAGCTCTACTGATTGATTTTGATTTCAGGAAGTAGTCGCTACAAACTTGTTTTTTGAAAATCTATTTTTAGCCGTGGCGGCCATCTTGAATTTCCGGCCGACCTGAAATTTTGCTAGGATCAATTAGACATCAAGAGCAACATTCCTGTGAAGTTTCATGAAAATCTGTCAAGTAGTTTTAGAGGAGTAGTCGCTACAAGTTTTCATTATATAACTCTATGTAAACAAACATGGCCACTGACAGCCATGTTTAACATTGAATCAAAATAATGTTCGACTCGGATAACCATCATGTCATACTGATAATTTTAGAAAAAGTCCCATATCAATATATTTTATAGTTTTCAAGAAGTAGTCGCTACAAACTTATATTTTAAAAATCTATTTTTAGCCATGGCGGCCATCTTGAATTTCCGGGCGACCTGAAATTTTGCTAAGATCAATTAGACATCAAGAGCAACATTCGTGTGAAGTTTCATGAAAATCCGTCAAGTAGTTTCAGAGGAGTAGTCGCTACAAGTTTTCACTATATAACTCTATGTAAACAAAGATGGCCACTGGCAGCCATGTTTAACGTCGAATCAAAATAATGTTCGACTCGAATAACCACCATGTCATGCCGATCATTTTAGAAAAAGACCCATATCAATATCACTTATAGTTTTCAAGAAGTAGTCGCTACAAACTTTCTTTTTTTTAAATCTATTTTTAGCTGTGGTGGCCATCTTGAATTTCCGGCCGATCTGAAATTTTGCTAAGATCAATTAGACGTCAAGAGCAACATTCCTGTGAAGTTTCATGAAAATCCGTCAAGTAGTTTCAGTGGAGTAGTCGCTACAAGTTTTCATTATATAACTCTATGTAAACAAAGATGGCCGCTGACAGCCATGTTTAACGTCGAATCAAAACGATTTTTGACAAGGACCAACATCATGTCATGCTGATAATTTTAGATAAAGTCCCATATCAATATCACTTATAGTTTTCAAGAAGTAGTCGCTACAAACTTGTATTTTGAAAAACTATTTTTAGCCATGGCGGCCATCTTGAATTTCTGGCCGACCTGACATTTTGCTAGGATCAATTAGACATCAAGAGCAACATTCGTGTGAAGTTTCATGAAAATCCGTCAAGTAGTTTCAGAGGAGTAGTCGCTACAAGTTTTCATTATATAACTCTATGTAAACAAAGATGGCCACTGGCAGCCATGTTTAACGTCGAATCAAAATAATGTTCAACTCGGATTACCATCATATCATGCTGATCATTTTAGAAAAAGTCCCATATCAATATCTTTTACAGTTTTCAAGAAGTAGTCGCTACAAACTTATTTTTTAAAAATCTATTTTTAGCCGTGGCGGCCATCTTGAATTTCCGGCCGACCTGAAATTTTTCAGGGATCAATTAGACATCAAGAGCAACATTCCTGTGAAGTTTCATGAAAATCCGTCAAGTAGTTTCAGAGAAGTAGTCGCTACAAGTTTCATTATATAACTCTATGTAAACAAAGATGGCCACTGGCAGCCATGTTTAACGTCGAATCAAAACGATTTTCGACAAGGACCAACACCATGTCATGCTGATCATTTTAGAAAAAGTCCCATATCAATATCTCTTATAGTTTTCAAGAAGTAGTCGCTACAAACTTATTTTTTAAAAATCTATTTTTAGCTGCCACGTGGCGGCCATCTTGAATTTCCGGCCGACCTGAAATTTTGCTAGGATCAATTAGACATCAAGAGCAACATTCCTGTGAAGTTTCATGAAAATCTGTCTAGTAGTTTCAGAGGAGTAGTCGCTACAAGTTTTCATTATATAACTCTATGTAAACAAAGATGGCCGCTGGCAGCCATGTTTAACGTCGAATCAAAACGATTTTCGACAAGGATCAACATCATGTCATGCTGATCATTTTAGAAAAAGTCCCATATCAATATCCCTTAGAGTTTTCAAGAAGTAGTCGCTACAAACTTGTTTTTTAAAAACCTATTTTTAGATTTGGCGGCCATCTTGGATTTCACATCTACATGCATTTTTGCTAGGATCAACTAGACTTCATGGGCAACATTTCTGTAAAGTTTCATGAAAATCCATTCAGTAGTTTCAGAGGAGTAGTCGCTACAAAAAAAAGTTTACGGACAGACAGACGGACGGAAGGACAGACGGACGGACAACGGACACCGCACCACGGCATAAGCTCTGCTGATCTCTGATCAGTAGAGCTAAAAAATAATAATAATCAAACAAGAGGTCAATGACCTTGAAGCTCTACTGATTGATTTTGATTTCAGGAAGTAGTCGCTACAGACTTGTTTTTTGAAAAATTATTTTTAGCTGTGGCGGCCATATTGAATTTCCGGCCGACCTGAAATTTTGCTAGGATCAATTAGACATCAAGAGCAACATTCCTGTGAAGTTTCATGAAAATCCGTCAAGTAGTTTCAGAGGAGTAGTCGCTACAAGTTTTCATTATATAACTCTATGTAAACAAAGATGGCCACTGGCAGCCATGTTTAACGTCGAATCAAAATAATGTTTGACTCTGATAACCATCATGTCATGCTGATCATTTTACAAAAAGTCCCATATCAATATCACTTATAGTTTTCAAGATGTAGTCGCTACAAACTTCTTTTTTTAAAAATCTATTTTTAGCCGTGGCGGCCATCTTGAATTTCCGGCCGACCTGAAATTTTGCTAGGATCATTTAGACATCAAGAGCAACATTCCTGTGAAGTTTCATGAAAATCCGCCAAGGAGTTTCAGAGGAGTAGTCGCTACAAGTTTTTACTATATAACTCTATGTAAACAAAGATGGCCGCTGGCAGCCACGTTTAACGTCGAATAAAAACGATTTTCGACAAGGACCAACATCATGTCATGCTGATCATTTTAGGAAAAGTCCCATATCAATATCCTTATAGTTTTCAAGAAGTAGTCGCTACAAACTTGAATTTAAACAAGAGGTCAATGACCTTGAAGCACTACTGATTGATTTTGATTTCAGGAAGTAGTCGCTACAAACTGTTTTTTTGAAAATCTATTTTTAGCTGTGGTGGCCATCTTGAATTTCCGGCCGACCTGAAATTTTGCTAGGATCAATAAGACATCAAGAGCAACATTCCTGTGAAGTTTCATGAAAATCGATCAAGTAGTTTCAGAGGAGTAGTCGATACAAGTTTTCATTATATAACTCTATGTAAACAAAGATGGCCACTGACAGCCATGTTTAACATTGAATCAAAATAATGTTCGACTCGGATAACCATCATGTCATGCTGATCATTTTAGAAAAAGTCCCATATCAATATCTCGTATAGTTTTCAAGAAGTAGTCGCTACAAACTTATTTTTTAAAAATCTATTTTTAACTGTGGCAGCCATCTTGAATTTCAGGCTGATCTGAAATTTTGCTAGGATCAATTAGACATCAAGAGCAACATTCCTGTAAAGTTTCATGAAAATCCGCCAAGTAGTTTCAGAGGAGTAGTCGCTACAAGTTTTTACTATATAACTCTATGTAAACAAAGATGGCCGCTGGCAGCCACGTTTAACGTCGAATCAAAACGATTTTTGATAAGGACCAACATCATGTCATGCTGATCATTTTAGAAAAAGTCCCATATCAATACCACTTATAGTTTTCAAGAAGTAGTCGCTTCAAACTTGCATGAAAATCTATTTTTAGCCATGGCGGCCATCTTGAATTTCCGGCGGACCTGAAATTTTGCTAGGATCAATTAGACATCAAGAGCAACATTTCTGTGAAGTTTCATGAAAATCCGTCAAGTAGTTTCAGAGGAGTAGTCGATACAAGTTTTCATTATATAACTCTATGTAAACAAAGATGGCCACTGGCAGCCATGTTTAATGTCGAATCAAAATAATGTTCGACTCGGATAACCATCATGTCATGCTGATCATTTTAGAAAAAGTCCCATATCAATATCACTTATAGTTTTCAAGAAGTAGTCGCTACAAACTTATTTTTTAAAAATCTATTTTTAACTGTGGCAGCCATCTTGAATTTCTGACCGATCTGAAATTTTGCTAGGATCAATTAGACATTAAGAGCAACATTCCTGTAAAGTTTCATGAAAATCCGCCAAGTAGTTTTAGAGGAGTAGTCGCTACAAGTTTTTACTATATGACTCTATGTAAACAAAGATGGCCGCTGGCAGCCTAGTTTAACATTGAATCAAAACAATTTTTGATAAGGACCAACATCATGTCATGCTGATCATTTTAGAAAAAGTCCCATATCAATATCACTTATAGTTTTCAAGAAGTAGTCGCTACAAACTTGTATTTTAAAAATTTATTTTTAGCCGTGGCGGCCATCTTGAATTTCCGGCCGACCTGAAATTTTGCTAGGATCAATTAGACATCAAGAGCAACATTCCTGTGAAGTTTCATGAAAATCCGTCAAGTAGTTTCAGAGGAGTAGTCGCTACAAGTTTTCATTATATAACTCTATGTAAACAAAGATGGCCGCTGGCAGCCATGTTTAACGTCAAATCAAAACGATTTTCGACAAGGACCAACATCATGTCATGCTGATCATTTTAGAAAAAGTCCCATATCAATATCACTTATAGTTTTCAAGAATTAGTCGCTACAAACTTGTATTTAAAAAATCTATTTTTAGCTTTGGCGGCCATCTTGGATTTCACATCAACATGAATTTTTGCTAGGATCAACTAGACTTCATGGGCAACATTTTTGTAAAGTTTTATGAATATCCATCCAGTAGTTTCAGAGGAGTAGTCGCTACAAATAAAAGTTAACGGACAGACGGACAGACGGACAGACGGACGGACGGACGACGGACGCCGCACCACGGCATAAGCTCTGCTGATCTCTGATCAGTAGAGCTAAAAATCTATTTTTAGCTTTGGCGGCCATCTTGGATTTCACATCTAAATGAATTTTTGCTAGGATCAACTAGACTTCATGGGCAACATTTCTGTAAAGTTTTATGAATATCCATCCAGAAGTTTCAGAGGAGTAGTCGCTACAAATAAAAGTTAACGGACGGACGGACGGACAGACGGACGGACGGACGGACAGACGGACGGACGACGGACGCCGCACCACGGCATAAGCTCTGCTGATCTCTGATCAGTAGAGCTAAAAATCAAAAAAAAAACATAGCCTAAATTATAAGCTATAAACTAGGTTTAAAGCATCTAGTGCATAATTATAGTTCATGAGAAAGTGATGTAAATGTAACAATCAAAGTTAACTGCCCTTTGCTTGGATGGTGGTCACATCCACATTTGCTTTTTGACACGTTGTGATTACTACCCAAGAAACAACTACATATAAGCGGAGTTTGAAAGGTCTAATGCATAATGTTTGTGAGAAAGTGACCTAAACGCAAATGTTGAACGTAAAAATTATTAAGTTATCTGCCCTTTGCTTACAGGGTCAAGGTCACATCCACATTTCCTTTGTCACGTTGCAATGTACTACTCAAGAAACAACTGTAAGCAAAGTTTGAAAGGTCTAGTGCACACAGTTTGTGAAAAAGTGACCTAAACACAAAAGCTGATAGTAAAAACTGTAAGGTTATCTGCCCTTTGCTTGGAGGGTCAAGGTCACATCCACATTTGCTTTGTCATGTTGTGATGTACCACCCAAGATACAACTATAAGCAAAGTTTGAACGGTCTAGTGCATACAGTTTGCGAGAAATTGACCTCAACGCTAAAGTTGAAGGTAAAAACTATAAGGTTATCTGCACTTTGCTTGGAGGTTCAAGGTCACTTCCACATTTGCTTTGTCACGTAGCGATGTACCACCCAAGATACAACTATAAGCAAAGTTTGAAAGGTCTAGTGCATACAGTTTGCGAGAAATTGACCTCAACGCAAAAGTTGAAGGTAAAAACTATAAGGTTATCTGCCCTTTGCTTGGAGGGTCAAGGTCACTTCCACATTTGCTTTGTCACGTTGCGATGTACCACCCAAGATACAACTATAAGCAAAATTTGAAGGGTCTAGCGCATACAGTTTGTGAGAAAATGACCTAAACGCAAAACTTGAATGTTGACGCCTTCGCCGCCGCTGGAAAAGCAACACCTAAGTCTCCTTTTTCCTTAGAAAAGGCGAGACAAAAAAACGGAAAGATAAAGGCCAAATATATATTATATGTATACTCCAATATATCAAGATATAAAATAAAGGAGAGTTTAAAAACTCCCAGGTTACTATTTAAGATTTGGCCTGCCTACATCTGCCTATGGGGTTATATGTTAAAATGCCAGTAAGTGAAAACTTATCTTGGAGTGGCAAGACTTCCACAAGTACCTCCAGGTTCCTGATTGTATCATCAATGTGTCATTACAAAAACATTTATCAAGGCTTTACAGCCATGCAGTAATTGTACAGAAATCTACACAACACTAACTGGGCTTCGGCTTTTGCCACACATATATATATATATAGAGAGAGAGAGATAGTGAGAGAGAGAGATAGCAGTATCTGTCTTGCTAAGCAATTGAACAGTAAAGTCTGTTGGCCCTTAATTAGTATCATCTTGTGGCTACAAGAAGTTTAAAACACAGTGACAATCCAATTTGTTGAAACCTGAAACAATGTCATTTCTAAAACTTAACCCTTAATCCACTGTGTATATATAATGGACTGTTCTTTCTTTGAATTAAGACCATTCCATTCATGTGACAAATGATTGTTTTGGGGAAAATGACTGATCAGCAGCCAGACATTGTAAACCCGGATCAGCAGGATGCATAGGCTATTATAGTCATGCTTAGCGGGATAAGGGTTTTAACAAAACATGGTAATCTAGACTGGCTCTTGTCTCAGTGATTATAGTTGCTTTTAAAATGTTGCAATCTGAATCAAAACAAGAGGCCCAAGAGGGCCTGTGGATGCTCTACTTTCTAAAGATAAAGTCTTTGTATAAAGGGCCATTATAAAATCTGTCAAAAATCATTCAACCGGAACATGGCGCTGAAATGCGCAACAGTCAATGTGCCATATGTTTCGCTGAAATCTGGCCAGAGGTTCAGGAGAACTAGCCTATTCAAAGAGTGTATTAAAACCTTTAAAGGGCCATAACTCTGCCAAAATTACTTCAACTGGAACACGGCAAAGACATGCACAACTAGGTTTGGTACTCATCATCCCTGCTAAGGTTTGTTTAAATCCGACCAAGGGCTCAGGAGAACTAGTCGGGACAAAGTCTGTATATTAAAACCTTAAAAGGGCCATAACTCTGCCAAACTATCATTCAACCAGAACACGGTGATGACATGCTCAACTAGGCTTGGTACTCATCATCCCCGCCAAGATTCGCTGAAATCCAGCCAGGAATTCAGAAGAGACTAGTCTGGACAAAGTTTGTGTATTTAAAACCTTTAAAGGGCCATAACTTTGCCAATAATCATTCGACCGGAACACAGAAATGACATGCACAACTAGGCTTGATACTGATCTTCCTTGCCAAGTTTCATTGAAATCCGGCCAGGGGTTCAGGAGAACTAGCCTGGACAAAGTTTGTGTATTAAAACCTTAAAAGGGCCATATCTCTTAATGCAACAGTGATTATATGCACAACTAGGCTTGGTTACCAATCATCTATGAAAGGTTTCGTTGAAATCCGGCCAGAGGTTCAGGAGAACTAGTCCAGACGAAGTTTGTGTATTAAAACCTTTAAAGGGCCATAACTCTGCCAAATCATTCAACCAGAACACAGTGACGATATGTACAATTAGGCTTGGTACTGATCATCACTGCAAAGTTTCTCTGAAATCTGGCCAAATGAAGGTCCTATTGTCTTCACGAGGCAAAATACAGCATCTTTGAAATAGATCAAGGGCCATAACCCCAGTGTTAATCCGATTTGGTTGGTTGTCCAAGCTTTCATTAATATCAACACTCTGTTAAAGTTTGGCTCTAAACAAGGCAAAATACAGCAGTTTTAACTAAATCAAGAGTCACGACTCTGGTGTTACCGGTCCGATCTGGCTAGTTTTCTTACTCGTCCAAGCTTTCCTTAATATCAAAATCTGATAACGTCTGAAAAAGATCGGATGAAAAATGAAGGCACTTTCGTGTTAAGAAGGCCAAATTATAGCATATTTCATAAAATCAACGGCCATAACTCCGGTGTAAATGGTCCGATTTAGCTGGTGTTCGAACTCGTCCGAGCTTTCATTGATATTAACAATCTGGAAAAGTTTGAAAACGATCGGATGAAAAATGAAGGCCCTATCGTGTTAACGAGGCCAAATTATAGCATATTTCAGAAAAAATCAAAGGCCATGACTCCGGTGTATTAATGGTCCGATTTAGCTGTTGTTCGAACTCGTCAGAGCTTTTATTGATATCAACAATCTGGTAAAGTTTGAAAAAGATCGGATGAAAAATGAAGGTGCTATCATGTTAACGAGGTGTAAATGGTCCAATCTGGCTGGTTTCGAACTCGTCCGAGCTTTCATTCATCAACGACCTTGTAAAGTTTGATAAAGATCGGATGAAAAATGAAGGACATATGGTGTTAACGAGCCCAAAATTATGACAGCATATTTCAGAAAATCAAGGGCCATAACTCCAAAGTAATTGGTCCGATCTGGCTGATTTTCGATCTCGTCCAAGCTTTCAATGATATCAACAATCTGGTAAAGTTTGAAAAAAAATCGGATGAAAAATGAAGGTGCTATCGTGTTAACGAGGCAAAAATGAACGGACGCCGGACGGACGTTGCAACTCACCATCCCATAAGCTCTGCTGGCTGAACCTTCGGCCAGTTCAGCCTTCGGCCAGTAGAGCTAAAAAATCCTAAAATTTGTTTTCAGTCTTTTCTGGATAGGCCTGAACCACTTATGTTTGAAGCCAATAAATCAATGGGGACAATTATGCCGGCAATTGGATTTGATGGCAAATTGAGTTGTCTGAAATATTATAAACATAAGCCATAGCCAGTCTAATGGTTATTTATAATCTAATAATAGCGACAGGTGATCTAAGTTTATAGAACAAGTGCAGTAATCCAAAACAGAAGCTAAGAACTTTGCATCAGAGTGGCTGCCCTTGGAAAGCCTTGTGTATTATGGAGTGGTCTCAGTTATTGTGTGCTCTTTATAATACTACTTTCGAATAATTGAAAGGGAAAATATTTTATTATGAGAGAGAAAATTAAGTCTTGCTGACAATTCATTGTTAAATTTACAACAAGTGATTCAATGAAACTTGACTAAGTTAAATGCTGAAAACTTGAATGCTTGTTCAATTTGAATACGAGTAACAGCGTTTTGCAAATAAAGCAAATTGCATATAATACAGCATACATTAATCTGATTATCCACAAGTATGAATAACACTATTATAATCTACTGAATCTACATGTACACAATCTACATGTACACATGTGTTGCTAAAAGCTAATAAATTTGGCTGAGAATGCCAGAGATCTTCAAATGAACACTAAAAATAGTTCCATTTATGAATAAAGACTAAATAATATGCTGATTTTCCATCAGAATAACTTGCCTGCATGTGGCAGATTTGTCACATTACAATGACTTATTTCCCCAAACTGTGTGTACCTGATCATTGAAAAACCATGAAATCTTGCTTATTTACTGCTAACATACATGACAGCAGGTATATAGATTGAGGCCTGGTAACAGTTCTTTTGTTATATTGAATATCACCTAGGTTTATCTATAAAATAGTTTTTTACTATTATGAAAAAGCAAAAACAAGTTAACATTTTAGCAGCAAATTGTGTTGTTTTTACAACAAAAATAAACAAAACATAAATAATGATTAAATATCTGTTTCTATGTTTGAATAAGTTTACTTCATACAAGTTTATTTCATTACACGGGCCTCATCATCGACAAAAAGAATACCATCATTTTCTCATGCAACTGTACATGTAGGTACAGTTGTCTGTACAAATTCTCTCCCCCTCAAATACAATAGGCTTTTATTAAAGACAATAGTTTTAAGTCTGTAGTACATGTACATGCAAAAGGAAAAAATACTTGGAACCACATCTAGTTTTATACTAGTTATACATTCAAGAAATAATTTGACTTTCACAAAAACAAACATGACGTCATTATGTATGTTATGAATGAATGAATGAATGGTGTTTTACGGCACGTCGACACATAAACAGGTCATATTGCGCGCAAAAAAAAATATAAAAAAAGAAGTATTCATTAAAAATTAATGTAAATATATAAAGATAAAACTATCAAAAAAAATATATGTATGTTATGTGTCTGCGAGACAGGCATTTTGTTATGGTTAAACAATACCATAAACTTCGGGGGGTTTGAATTGAATAAATGTTGTTTAACAGCTCATCAACGCATTGTTTGGGTTTCTTCGTGCTTCCCCAGAGAGAGTGAATTTAAGGGTACATACGAATCCGGAACCAGGCCCTTATCTACTAGGAGAGGCTAGATTCTGACAGGAGACTGCCTGGTTTAAATCTCTATTGGATAGACTAGGCGAAGTGCAAATGACAAGTAAAGTAATACAGAGTATCTGGACAGAAAACAAAGTACAAGTAATATATCCTGAGATATACATGTATAGGTATAAATCTAGCGAAGATGAAAACTTTCAGTAATATTTTAAGAACAACCTTGTAAAGCTAGATCTTTGTGAAGTCAGAGAAATCGCGAAATAAATCTGAATGTTTCCCTTTAGTTATGGCAACTTGCTTCAAAATTTCACTGACAAATCTATAAACTATAAATTTCAGTCTCTTGGCCAATTAACCCAATGTTGACAGGCACATTAATTACTCTGGTGGAAACTGGTCCTTCAACTTACTGGTCCTAAGTGTGCCTTTTACAGACCCATGGATGCAATGTTTACCAGACAATAATCAGCATAATAATACGACACTTTTGAAAATTTTACTTTACCCCCCATCCTCTTTATCAAGCGACAGTCCCTTAATGATTCGCCCTATTGAAAAACAACTGACAACATGATATTGGCAATGGAATGATAAAAACATTGGTAACAAACATGGCATATTCATTTTGGAATTTGTCGATTTAATTCTAAATTTTTTTTATACAATTAATTAAATCTTAACGAAACTCATGAAGTGGCTGTGTCCACTTTCTTTTGCAACTCAGTATACATACAAGGATCAGATCATGAAGCTAGCTTTACAGGTTGATGAAAGCAAGATAATTACACAGTATACTTAAAATGCAGAGATATTAATAAAATAATCCACAGATCTTCTAAGTATTATAATAGGTTCAAACTTCTACATAATTATGTCTTAAACTCACCAGTTCTCAGTTCTGTATTATAGAAAATATAATTACCGGTATGTGAAATATTCTACTGACTTATCAGAATGATTCAGTTCTGTCAAATATCACAATTATGTACCATATTCATGTATATTAAATAATATACAGAGTTACAGACTTTATTATAATAATGCAGGACTCTTTAAATTGCTTTTATGATAAATTATTTGTGACAGTCAAATTTAAGTCAAATCATATATACATGTACATGTATACATTAGTTTAATAACAAAATTCACCAGTGGGAATAAACGTGTTTACTATTACGTGAACATTACATCATGCTTCTTTTAAATGTCAATAAAAACATGTATACATGCGAGATTTCATTGGTCAAATTTACCGCAATAGAACTTCGAAGAAGTCAAAAAGCAATAAGATGCTTTGAGTGGTGTCAATTCGCCCGTCAGCGTGACAGAACAAGGGCAGGGTAATAAAAATGCATACAGAAGGCGCATATATGTATGACATTGGTGGGTGAATTTTTTGGGGGGAACTTGATTGGCACAAGGAGTCATATATTAATTTTCAATGGTATACTATATATATATATATAAACTTCGCGAATTGGCATATGAACTCAATGTATTAACTAGGTGGAAAAAACCCTGTATGATTGAAAATAAAACTTACTTCCTTAGTTACAAACACCATCAACTTAGTTCCAACAATGTTTTATACATGTATACATGCGACATCAATATACAAGATAACCTACAGTATTACGGATTATGTTTTGATGTTTTGGTGTGTAACCTTGGTTTGACTTTGTTACTCACTGAACCACTTGTGAAGCTAGGCCATCCTTTCCTGAGTGACAACTTGTGACAACGGATGCAGCATATTTAATAATTAACTTCACCATGTGTCCAGTACAATGTACAAACTACTATACGACACTGCCCAGGGGCGTAGCATGGCCTGTTTTCAACATACGCCTAAAACGATGTGCGATGCGCCGAATGGGGGATGATTTAGGAGTAGGTTACCCTCTTCCAAAAGGTGGTTTCCGGGGATCTCCCCAATATTTATTTTCATCTTTGGACCAAAACGTTGCTCGTGCAAGCGACATTTGTCAGGAATAAAGACATTTATGCTCATAAAAAGAAACAAACAAAAATAATAACCTTAACCATCTGATTTCATTTTCAACTTTTTAAGATTTTTGTTTTTTTATTTTATTTTTCCATGTTACTCCTGGGAGTAAGGGAGTATGCCATGCTATGCCCCTGCAGCCTGACTGACTTCAGATGAACCACATTTGTAAGGAAACCTAATGGTGCAGTAGTCATGAGTGTGTTGACAAGTGAGCGGCCTCCCAGGATAAGGAAAATAACAAGTGTGTGGGTGGGGCGTGTTTTTTACATTTAAAATGAGCCACGTCTGTGTTTGGGATGTCTATGTGTCATACTGACTTGCATTTAAGGCCACACACAAAGTAATACGTTAACAAATAACTTTTCAGATTTGAACTGCTTTTTTTATCTATCAAATCACGGTTTTGTTGCTCCAACTTTTAACTCTGAATCTGGAACTCACAAGCTTGAGCCTCACTCCAGGCACCACTGGGTTTTCTTTGGCGGTCCAGTGTATCTGTCTTTCCTTAGAGCATATTAAACAGTTAACCATAGCAATTTATTTGATAGTAAAAGTAGGGCACAGTTCCGAGATTCTTATGTATCCTTTTCCTCCCAAGGGTATTATGTGTTGATGTGCCATCAAACAACAATTAAATTTACAGTAATTGTTCCAAATGTAAATTAAACACTTATCTTTTATATATACTGAACCAAACAGCTAACGCACCAATAGACAATACCTTTAATGTATGAACTTATTACATATGCCGACTGGTACCGTTAAAGACAGGTGATTTGATAGATTTTTTTAAATTTACAGTCGTTATTGACAAGATATTTGTCTCGTTCAGAACGAAATTTGTTTTGATTTATTGATATTGTCGACTGGTGTGTTAGCTGTTTGGTTCAGTATAAAATAACTATTTCAGATTGGAATGAGTTTTTTCGCTTTCATGTATTTTTTTCTCTTTCATGTTTCCCAGCATTTATTTGCTAATTTATTCACACAAGCAGCAACATTACACAGACAACCTCAACTGACAGATCACTTGACATAATCCTAGGCTACAATGGTCACAATTCTGAAAATATAAATGTCTAGGTCCAGGGCTTTCCTTTTTTGGCAGTCCTCAAAACAACAGCAAAAGGAAGAACTATAGATAGACCATGACCACCTTTAGTCAAAAACAAAGGGAAAGCCCCTACTGTTCATGTACATATAACAGCACTGTAACTGTTTGACATCGACACATTTTTTATTTTATAAGTACATGATTGTATATGATCAATTGCTAGTACCGGTATGCTTAAGTGTCCATATGTTTAATAACTCTATTACTCACCGAGCCAGCTGGAATACCATGTGACGCTGGAAAAGAGAAAAAAAAAAAGTTATTAGGTGACATTATACATGTAGGTCAATGTAATAATTAGTACATATCAAATATGTTGTTTGTCGAAAATACAATGGAAGTGTTTTTAAGTATAGATAAAACTGAAGCCCATTTTCATCAAAAGACGTCCTTTGGGTCAGAATACAGCGATTTTGTTCATCCTTTTGGGAATGGTACTGGTACCCATTCAATTGGGAAAATTCGGGTTATTTTGCCTTAAATTGGGAATTTTTCACTATCAAACAAATCAAATATTGTATGCTTAAATAATTTACAAACACATCCTCTTGTAGTATTTCATTACCATCACCTAAAAGAATATGTGCCCCCTTCTTCTGTTTGAAGTTCCGCTCCAAATATTTAAAAAATATAAATAATTTTTTTACTCCAATTGGGAAGAAAACATACTTTTTACCATTGGGAATGGTACCGTTTTTCGGTACCACTTGTACAAGGAAAAAAAACACTGGAATAGATTATCGCATTTTTTTTTTTACTTTTTACCATTGGGAATGGTACCGTTTTTCGGTACCACTTAATATTGTACAAGGAAAAAAAACACTGGAATAGATCATCACATCTTTTTTTTTGATTTTTAATCGAGTGCATACAAATTTGATCATTGGCCAATGTCTGTTGTCAGACCCATTAAACCCATAACCTTGAATTTTCTGTTCCCGACTGATACATTTTATTGCAGTTTAGAGTTATTCACTGCCTGGAGACAAAAATTGCAGGACAGGAAAATTTGTTTCCGAGTTACTCATCCTACGTAATATTTGAATGGTCAAATTGATAAATTGTTAAAGAATTTATTTAAATTTCTACTTGTCCTGCTGCATCAATGAGCACTCATAATAGCGAGCGGAGTGGAATTTTCGTACCCTGCCTTGACCCATGACCATACTACCTCAAATGTTGTGCAAGATTTCTTTGTCTATCAATTGATGAACAATAAAAGCACCTTATTAGCAGAATTATGTGGTTAAAAAATTGTGGACTGGACACAAACAATTTACTTTATCAAGGGCATTAACTCTGTAAAGCACCATACATCAATTTTGAGCATTGCTCAACTCATCCAAGACTTCATTAAAAACAAAGCTATAAATTAGGCCATCCTTAAAAATATAAAAAGGTTATATGGTGCCAAAAGGAATGAACATTCCAGGCTCACCATCCATTTACACTGAGATATATATATGCAGAATGGGTCTAGAAGAACTGCAGAGTTGCTGCAAATTTTATTTTGCTGGAGCCACGATCATTGTTTTCTCCACCTCGGACTCAAGTAGCACCTAAAACAATACATAGATGATGACGAAGATATTTAATGAACATGACAAAAACACGACAAAAAATAAAATTGCGGGGATTTTACCCTTCTACCAGGATATTAAAGCAGTGGCCCTATTCTTGTCCTGGAACAACATGGGGTTGAACAGCAGAGCTAAAACACAAGATTTTATGTACGAAACAGTTGTAAAACACACTTTATTTTATCAGATACATGTAGCTTATAATCACTGATAACCCATTACTCTGTTTAGATGTAAAGGCCATAGCAGTTAGGAAAACACCTCTTTGATGTGAAAATAAAGGCTGAAAGAGTTGTTTCCCTTGAAAATAAAACCGCATGATTTTCAAACAAAAAGTGGCACTTTAACAATAAATCACATATAGTCATATACATGTACATGTAGATGTAGGATCTGATTAGCAAAAATATATTTCCCCCTTTTCCATCACTTCCTGACAATGTTTAGCCTGTTTTAATTCCCATCTCCTAAATGATTTTAAACCATTGTTGATTTTGCTGAAAGCCCTGTAACCCCTCCTTGATGGTAAATCTTGAGTTGACTTAAACCAATCTCTCCAAGAGGCCATTACATTGACCTCTGTCAACGTCTAAAAAAGTAGCCTGTGATCTCTACATAATTTGTCACATGACCATAGCTAAAATATCAAAATGGTGAACAGAACTTCAACACCGTGACACCACCAACTATCGGCTGTTGATTGACAGGTAAACAGTCGAAAGAAACACGACTTATTTGCTACATTTTGATATACATGTATATTTTAAGTTTGTAATTTAATTTAAGGTAGGTTGTTAAGAGCTATGTGATACTGGAAAGTGCTGGTTAGCAAAATGTTGTACTGTTACAATATGGGAACGATTTGTTGGTGCGTATTTTGAATGTTTAGACGGCGGAGTGACAGTACTGTAACAATATGGGAACGATTTGTTGGTGCATATTTTGAATGTTTAGACGACGGAGTGACAAAGTACAAACCTTTATAATACCGCAATATAATTCTGAGCATAACTGCAATATAATTCTGAGCATAATTTACTGTATATTTATAACATTCAAGCCGAAAATTGTTTTCTTTTGTAATTTAAGCATTTCATATAAAGTTAATTCAGAAAAATATTAGTGCAATCAAGAAATTTTGCATTTCCATCATTTTTCATCATTTGCCAAGATACTTGGTATTTGATGAGACATTGACAGAGGTGTACATGTGTATGAAAGGAACGACAACTCTGGGTAGAGATTGGACCTAAACATTTCAAAGAATCCCTCCAAAAATACAGAGCAGCGCAAGGGGGCTCAGTAGGCTAAAACATATTAGAGAAAAACAATTCACAGAAATCTATTTTTATGAAATGATGTATTGCAATCCACTACAAGTCTTTGGTTAAAATAGATCGTCAAGCTACATGTACTGCCAAAAACATATTAACCCTTAACCCGATACATATAATGGACTGTTCTTTCTTTGAATTAAGACCATTCCATTTATGTGACCAAGGGGTGTTTTAGGGAAAATGACTGAAAACCCTGATCAGCCTGCAAGTTACTCGCAGGCTGATCTGGGTTTACAATGGACTATTATAGTCATGTTTAGCAGGTTAAGGCAAGGGCGTTCCTGGGGCTAATTTAGGTATACGCACCATCGAGTTTTGGATTCACAAATGTGCCTAACCCCCCTATACCTTCAGTTTTTATTGCATTTTTCGCCTTTTTTATTTGTTTGCTTCTTTAATAGCCTGTACGCACGTGCGTCAGTGCGTATGCCCAGGTACGCCCCTGTAAGGGTTAAAGGGGGCTACATAAGGCTTATTTTCTACAAAACATAATACCAAATTCTCCCAAATAATAACCATTTACAAGGAAATTAAACTATTTGTACAGTAGTGTGTGCTGTCATATGTTTTCCCACCAGTGTTAACTTAGAGCATGTTATGCCCGCTTCCGTTAAAAATCTTAGATAGATTAAATTTTTAGACCTGTCGCAACAGCAATATATACTAAAGCCATGTACATAATGGACTGATATAAAATTTCACCACTAATGAGAACATTTTTAAATGTTGTTAACGTTATTCTATAAAAAGCGTCTCCGTGGCCGAATGGTTAATGACGTTGTGATGTAAACCTTCGCCTCTCACCGCTGCAGGTTCGAATCCCACTGGGAGTTATCTAGACTTTAAGTGAGGAAGTGTTTATTCTTACGGTTGACGGGTGGTGTACAGTACTGTTTCTACCCAGAAAAAGTGGGTGGTCACCACAAAAAAAATCGACCATCTAATATAACCTTGCTGCAATGCATGTGTTGAAAATGATGTAAAACAGCATACAAACAAATCTATAAAAAGCCTGATGCACCCTATGTAAGGTACATTAACACAAACAATGTTACTATTTAAAACAAAACAAAATAATAATAATAGTTTACTCACATTTAATAAAGTTAATTATGTGAACATAACTCCTGACTTCGAAAATAGTATTCAAAATGCAAATTATACAACATACATGTACTACCTCCAACAAGCAATGATGCAAGTTTATATAACCCTGAAATCACACAACCATTAAACTAACTCAGGCAAGGAAGAACGCTCACATTTAAATCACATCCGTCACACCAGTATACTATGTATTTAAAACAAATTTCAATGTAATGCAGCAGCATCCTAAGTTAAAGCTACAAAAACTTTAATTTAACTTGTATGGGTGAAGTAGTCTTAGTAATATGAACCCCCAAAAGTATATAAGCTAAATAAAAGCATTACAAAGTAACTACCACACACTCATACCAACTTACTACTAAACATAAAGCTGTTTTGAGATTGAATCCTAAGTTTCAATTGATAACAGGGCTCAACTCTATTGTTTGGGGCGCTTGTTTCAGCCAAAGTTTGAACTTTTCAGACAAAATACATCATGTACCTAAATAAGTTGTATATCAGTGAAACAGACATTTTTAGTGGTATTTTAAAATAAAAACACATTACCGGTACTTCAAAATTGGCAGAGAAATAAAAATTCCATGCGTGAAAGCTGTTTTTGATGGCGCATTTTCAATGATGGGGCATTTTCAATGCAAAATTCTACTGCATGAATAATTTGATTTTTTTTTTAGAATGTCTATCCAACAAGAGGTCAATTACCTTCAAGCTCTACTGATAGGGTTTTGATAGATAGATCAGCATTCATGTGAAGTTTCATAAAAATCTGTCATGTAGTTTCAGAGGAGTAGTCGCTACAAGTTTTTACTATATACATGTAACTCAATGTAAACAAAGATGCCACTGCAGCCATGTTTAATGTTGAACCAAAATGATTTTCAACAAGGACCAACATCATGTCATGCTGATTATTTTACCTAAACACGTTAACTTCCAAGCATGTGACCTTGACCTTGTGGTCAAAGGTGATTAGAAATATGACAGAATGTTTTTGTATGACTTTTAATAAATGAAATATGCAAGTAATTTGTGAAAGCATTTTAAGAATATAACTATTTTACAGAAAGCAGACCTAAACAGAAAACTTCCAAGTGTGTGACCTTGACCTTGTGGTTGCAGGTGGTCGGAAATCTAATGGAATGTTTCTGTACTAAAGTTAACAAATAAAATATGAAAGTTATCCATAAAAGCATTTACACAATATAAGCAGACGGACGAAGCGACAAGGCCTTACATTATAGCCCCCACAAATTTTGACAGGGGCATAATGATGGATGAGTATTATACATGTATACTGATAGATCTTGAGATAAGTTAACATATATATTAAGTTATTTTTCATCGTAAGGATTGTTAATTACAATGAAAAATAGCTTAATATATTAAAGAAGTTCCTAGAGCTCAATGGATAGAACATCTTACTTTAAAACAGAAGGTTGAGTGTTCGAGTAATGACAATTTAAGGCACACCATTTTTTCTGTAAATTATAATGCTACCTGTGTACAGGTACGATGTTCACTACCTCGTATCTATAAAGTAAATAATGTCCTGCTTTAAATTTGATCGCTTAAATACCAGAATTCACGATTTTAAGTATGGGATATGTAGCTTTAAGCGATACTAACCAGAGTGTCAGCAACTTCCATGTTGCTCTTTATGCTTCCTTCATCTTACAGCATTTAACCCTCTTTTTTTCAATCTAATGTTTTAAAGACCTTAGGTAAATGGATTACATACAGACCTTTTTTCTTTTTGAGTGTGTAGATTTATCATTTTTCATGTGAACTGATGGGAAAATCACTTAAACACTTCCTGCTCTAGTTTAATTGTATATCAGTGAAACAACTGTTTAACCATCTGGTAAATATATCACAACCAGAACACTGGATGTGCAGATACAGGGTAGTGGGCCAGTGGTCCTTAGACTATAAGATCTCATCTAGTAAATATATCACAAGAAGAAGGTGCAGATACAGGGTAGCGGGCCAGTGGCCTTTAGAAATTAGACTGTAAGATCTCATCTAGTAAATGTATCACAACAAGAACACTGGATGTATTGGTGCAGATACAGGGTTGTGGGCCTGTGGCAAGAAACACTGCAAGATAATTTAAAGCTAGACTAAGAGTCCTCACAAAGATCTGTTAAATATATTACAACCTAAGCAATGGCTTTATGAACAGTTTATCCGGTACATATTTCAATTTTTATACTTTCTAAAAGGCATCTTAATACAGCAAAAATATAACTTAAAGGGTTATCACGACATACCATTGCTGCATCAATCAATGGCGTGGGAACTATCCAAATGTTGGGGGTGGGGGCCAGTTGTTTGAAAGGAATTGAATTGGGTTTTAAGGCGCACCAACACATGAAAGGTTATATGGTGCCTAACAGGCATGAACATGCCAGGCTCATCCTCCATGTACATCTAGATAAAATATGGAGAATGGCCCTAGAACCTTCTCACCCTGAACTGCAGAGTTGCTGCAAATTCTATTGTAGACACTCCATTTACGCTGGAGCCACGTTTATTGTTTTTCTGCCACTGCTCTTAGTGATGTGAGCGAGATGGCACCTGAAACAATGCAGGGGTCATGATGAAAAAAATAAAAACAATTGGTGACAAATATACAAAATACAACACTGGTATGTCACGTCACACCTTTTTAGTTTTGGGGGATTTCAGAAAAAAAATATAATAATAATTTCCGCCAACACAAAATGCTTGATCCGTACCTGTTAGTATTAATACTCGTTGGCAAGATGGTTGTTCTAGTAATATCCCCAAGTGCTTTCAAATTTATTTTTGGAACCAGAAACAATAAATTCTGCACGAATTACAAGTACAGGAACATAAAAATGTGCTTTATGTTAGTTCCTTTATTAATGATTACCGGTAATCATACTTATTAATACAAGTAGTTAAATATATAGAGATTATTTAACTGCTGGGATCGATTATAGGGAAATCCTTCACGAGATGGTAGACGTGTGGTTCTTTTCACGAACGAGAATAAGCGAGTGAGTGAAAAAACAACACACGCCTACCGTCGAGTGAAGGATTTCCAAATAATCGATCACAACAGTTAAATAATCTATTTATTACATTTTTAATCAGGCTATGTATGATTTTAACCATAATTATTCGCTTTATTTAGCGTTATCGGCAGATGACGTCGACATCACCAACACGTTACTGATGTCATAACTCAACGTCGCAGTTAGTTATTTTTGTGTTCGGAGTTAGTTATTCTTTCACTGAAAAATCCCAATCTTTCAACCACAGAAATGTAATAAATATATATTCTACAGAACGTTGTAAAGAAAAACTTAGGTAAAGCATACAATGTATAATATACTACTCAAAATTTGCTAAGGATCACTTTTATTCTTCCATATAATGTTATTAGAAATTTATTCACAATAACGCTATTAATTTCACTGATACTTCAACAATTCCATAATTTGAATCAAGTCATGAGATGGCCATACACTGCCCTGAATAATTTCATGTAAAATAGAAATAATGCTATTTATTTCAGCAAAAAATTTAGACATCAAAAAAGTGATCCTTTGCAAATTTTGAGTAGTATATCATAGTTTATAACTTTCCTGCATTTCTTTGAATCTTATTATATCTCCAATTTCTCTTTGAATTTAATTTTCCAGAACACTGAAAGATTTCAAGAAGTTCTGCAATATTGCCAGTCACTCACCAGTACTGTTTGATATAGCTTTTGTTTACACAACTGAACATGCTCAAAACTTTACACCTTCTGAATTAGTTTGCATATTATCTATTTGATTAGAATTATTTAGGCTATTTCTGTGTTATTGTGTATCTTTATTAGACAACTTAGACAACACCATTTATAATCTGAACACATAAACTATAGAAAATGATAAAAAAAGCAATTATGATTACATGCAGTCCCCTGCAGAGAACTGCATGGGAAAGTTGATAATACACCTGCATTTATAAGCACTTAGCAAATCAATGGCAATACTAATCTATCAACAGAAGGGTGCTTTGTTCATTATGGATCTTGACAGCTATTTATATGATAATACTGAATACAATCCATTCAAGCTGTTGCTAGCAGAAACTGAGAAGATCCCCAATCAACCATGTGACTGACTCACACTGCTCTACTCCATGCTGGTCAAACAAGAAAGGGATCAATACTAAGCCATGTGTGATTTTGTCTCTATGGTCCATTACAGACTCATAAACAACCACTAATTAATTAGTGTTATAATTACCGTAACACTACTGCAGTCTGCCCATCAGTAGAACTGTTCATTGAATCAATACAAGGAATGCAGTGTTTTATATGCAGTAAAGTTTTAAAAAGGTATAGTCTGATACTGCATAATAGTGACAGTGCATTATATTGATATATCAGATACAAATAGACGGAAAATAATTCTGACTTACTATACAACTTTTGACAATTTTTTTTAAATGTCGCTTCGAAATACGATCTATTAAATTAAGCCAAACCGCAATTGATTTGTATTTAAATGTTTGCATGTATTAACTATTAAAGGCAGGGGCGTCATAACATTTTAGTAAGGCCATCCTTAAAAATATATTTGTTTGCTGTTTCCCGACCCAGAATTTTATATGTGAGTAGGTAGGTGAATTTTCTTTTGGCCAAAGACAGTAAAAAAAACAGCAAGAAATTAAAGAAAAATATACTAAAAACAGTATAAAAAAATTGTTAAAGAATTGCTATAAAAAGTTTTGGGTAGGGCCCTTTTTGGTGGGTAGGTAGGGAAACAGCAAACCAACAATTTTTTATGGTCTGCCTAACTGGAACTTTTATTTTCAGTTAATTTTATAATGTAAAACTTCCAGTTTCTTAACCAACATTCAACATAAAATTCCAATCCTTTTGTAAGTGTTGTGAGATTTTGATCTATGTCATTTTTTCTAGGTCTGTCATGGTTGCAAATTATATGCAATTTATCTCAAATGAAACACTCACTGGTCTGCAGTTAGGCATGGACAGCACTAGGTTTGGTTATGCAAACTGTTCCAAATCAGAGAAAGTAAAGGTAAACCACGGATGAAATGTTTAAAAAGAGTCTTTAAGGTATTATTATTTACAGTCATCTTTATACAATTTCCAAAAAAGAACCTTACCATCTGATATCATAACAATTAAACTACACAACAACTTTGAACAGAAAGATTAAAATGTTGTATTAGAAATTATTATTATTGTATTGTGTTCAGGGGTGTAAAATTCCACACGCCCGCTCGCATTGGCGAGTGCAAGCTGCCTGCGGACGAGTAACATTTGGCGTCTGGTCGTCCGACAGGGCGAGTGACTTTTTGCACTATAAAAATTAAGTTAAACTATCGTTCAAACACGATGTTGCAATATTTGCAATATTTCAAATCTGGATTATTTCAAGTATATTAAAGGGACACTGTCCGTAACTTTTAGCTTATAAAACACACACTAATTATGTTCGCAAACATTACACACCAAACATTACTGAATATTTACTAATTAAAGCAGGATTGTTTGACGGAATTCAATCGCGGTACAAAAAAAAGAGAAACCACAGCAGCCCAAACTAAAAGTACACTCGCGGTAATAATAGTGAGCGTAAAGTGGTCTACCTAGCTCCCGACTGAGCTAAGCGGGCTATACATATTATGCACTAAATTCTATGGTGAAAACCTAATGCGCTAATGGAAGTCACGTGATCGCAGAAAAGGTAAATACGGTGGGTCCCACTTTATTTACAAATAATAATTTAAGCTTTTTTTTCTTCAAACTCACGAATGTATTACTACAGACTTCTTAGTGTCTATGCTCATGTTTTCATGTATATATGTCACTGAATAAAAGTCAGACAGTTATTTGGTTATGCTCAATATCTGCTTACTTACGGACAGTGTCCCTTTAAATGATACTGGATTTAATAATTAATCCAGGTGTTATTATTTATTTTTATTTAATGAAACCAACCCGCCAAATAACGGCAAAATTACACTATAAAGCCATGTATCAAAACTCTATCCAAGTGTTCAGGCCATATAATAATGTATATATTCCAATTAAAAGTAAAGTTTTTTTCATGGGTTTTAAAAATACCCATGACTGAATATATACATGCATAAAATGAATTATGAAGCTCCAGTTTTGGGGATTGGCCTGGCTGGTTAATGCCGGTTATATTGTGTCTATAGACATATAGAGTTTGGATTCTCAAACTATGTCAGTTCTATATGTACCGAATATATATGCATAAAATGAATTATGAAGCTCAAGTTTTGGGGATTGGCCTTGCTGGTTAATGCCGGTTATATTGTGTCTATAGACATATAGAGTTTGGATTCTCAAACTATGTCAGTTATATATGTACCTCGTCGTCAGTCGGTTTAGAAACTGTGTACATGTACATGTCGATTTTTTTTTAATGTTTTGAAGTAAAATACGGGTTTTGGCATACACCTGACACATTTAAAACATGTTTTAAATATATCTACCAGTCTGCCATAGATAGTACATGTATGACCATTTTTTCACTTTTTTTTATTTTTTTTTGGAAAAAGATGATACTTCAACTTTATACATCGTTTCCTTTGCTGTTCTAGAATATTTTTTTTATCTTGTAAACACTTTTAAGTTAAGCAGGAGTAATTATGTTATTTTTAATTGAATAACATTTAAAAAAAAGACACTTGAAAACGCAGTGTCGTGTTTTTTAAGCATCCGAAATAAGGACTATCCGGATTTACATCAACTTTTTACGCTGACATTGTCTTACAATAACTTAACGTCTAAGTCATGTTTACTGCATCAAGTCATTAGCGTTTTCGGGAAAAAAGGTAGGAAACGGTTATTAGTTCATTTAAATGTTATAAAATGCTGTCTTTATTCATAATTAATCGTTTCAGTTTGAAACACGAAAACACGGAAGCAAATTCAAAACCGGAAGTAACCTAAATTTATAATCTACAACCCCGAGATTCTTATAATTTTATGTGGTTATTGAATAATTTGCGTTTGTGAGATTATTTTCTCATCATTATCTATTTAAAATGGATGGAGGCACGTTAATTCAACGCTACAATAAAATATAACATAAGTAAATTGTTTTCACATTTGATGACGTAATAAGTTACAGGTCATGTACGCATGGTTGAATTCTTGAATTAGACCCTTATCGCGGAGGTAATTAACACCTCTGCCCCTCTAATCCTTATGAAAACACTCCAATCAGGAGCTAAGGACGTATGCTTGTCAGGAGTTTATGCCTCAAGGCGTTATTTGGTCAGATATGTCATTAATTAACACTGGGAAATGAATGTTTAGACCCACTTTTAAGGGATCGCGGCACAGTTTTAAAGGGTCGCGGTCAGATTAAGGATCGCGGCATGTCTGTTTCAAAAGTTTAGGGATCGCGGCGCCGCTACGCCATAAATGGCTGCCAAGGCCCTGACACTCGACTTTTACCACAATGCTGAATGTGTTACGTCATTTTCAGCACATTTTCTGCTATGTATGTGTGTGTATATATATATACATATATATGATTGACATCAGGGCTCGACGTTAACTTTACGGACAACTTTCCCATGGGGCAAGTTAACTCTTATATTTACTTGCCCATGCCAGTTTCCTTGTTGCCCAATTATTTAGACCCGAAGCTCTTATTTTATAAGGATATACTGTTTGAGGCTTCACGAGTATTAGACCACTTACTGATATAACTCTCACAGCACCTTTCTGAGAATTCTAAAAGCTGGTCTAATACTTACAATATAACAACAATAATTGTATCGGAAACATGCAAAGGGATTGAGCCTTTACCTGCCCCGAGCCAAGTTTTACCTGCCCCGGGCAGGCAGACTACACTTTCTCACTTTAGCTCCCAGAAAGATTCAAATCCGCAGTGATGAAAGGTAAGGCGATGTTTTAAAAGGCAGCATTTTACCTCTCAACCACGGAGGCATTGACCAAAATAAGTTGGTATGTCATTTTTAATTTTTTCTTTGTAAGTGGAAAGTGTGTGAGTTCGAGATTATACGGAGGTACGGGTATTACTACAAATTATAAACGGATTTACCTGCAATGTATGATCTTTAACATGAAGGGTGCGAGAAATTTAAATCACCGTGATGCAAAGTCGTTTCCCATTGAATGATTGTCAAATTTTGACAGATCAACATATACTATAGATATAGAAGCATACATAATTTGCTTGAGTGATCACCCCTCTGGAAATTGGTCAATCAATAAACGATTGTTTTCATTTTAATCATAATAACAAATTATGATGAATCCCACATTTTTGTTTTAAAAATATAATTTATAGAGCACATTAATCTGTTGAAACATACAAATAAATAGCTAATGCAATTGTTGTAAAACATAAATTTAAATACCAGTAACCCGGAAATAGAATTTCTGTCAAAAAATCGATTGATGTTTCATACTCATAGCCGAAAAAATCACAAACACAAAGCCACATTTTTTATGTTTTCGTAAACGTTCCATATGAATAAAACCGTGAAATATTGTGAAACACGTTATTTACATCTGCAGTGAGTAGTGCATATAAGTGAGTAACGATTCGTTCCATAAACAGGTAAAGAAATGCTGAAATCTTACCCATATTTTACAATCCGCAAAAATCACCGCCAGAGGATAACACATTCGCGCATGCGCAACGTTACCATTTTTCTATACTATTTTCCCACCTCCAAGTTCGCACCGGGTGTGTGCATGTTGCAATGCTATCTGATAAAAGCGATAACATGTCTGATACTGATAAGTTATATATATTTTTTCTACATATATATTTTTTTTAACAGAACTTAATGCTGCCCTTGTCATTTATATTCGAGATTTATTTTATATTGTTGGGAATTCCCTTAGAAGAACTAAATCAAGGGAAGTAATTTGACCCGGCTCACGCGTGAAATGGAGCGCAATGTACGGAACATAAAAGTAATGAGTGATGTTGCCGATAATGACAAAAACAGGCATGTTGATTATTCTGAACATTACTCTTAAGTCAAAACGCCAAATTTATTAGCGTGTCTTTGTAGAAGTCAGTACAATTATGTGGATGTTCTTGATTTGCGGAACTCATACTGTATTACAGTCCAAGTGTTGAAGAATGGTTAAAGGGACAATTTTTAAACAACATTTATTTAAAAGGGCTCTGAAAAACGCTGAACGAATTATCAATATTCATTGAAAAATAAAGGAAATATGACCTATTGAAAACTTGCAAAGAGACATTTATTTTTGCATACTATTAATTTTTGATATTATATCATCAATAATATATTAAAACTTATTGTATAATAAGATGAAATAGTGAATACTTAAAATTTGATTTATTTAAATGTAAGATATAGAAATGGAGGCGGCCATCTTGGAACGATGACGTCATCGCCGCATTAAATGGCATATTGACAAAATATCGTTTTAGAGCAAAATATTGCAAATGAAAAATAAGCATATAATGTATATGGTAAAAAGGCGCGATGACGTCATCGTTCCAAGATGACCGCGTCCATTTATGTTTCTTTCCATAGTTTCAATAGGTCATATCTCCTTTATTGTTCACGGTATTTTGATAATTCTTTCAGCTTTCTTCAATTTTTTGAGAACCCTTTTAAATAAAAGTAATGTTATTTGAAAATAGCTCAACAACCCCTTTAAACTTAGCACCTACATTAACTTCAGTTTTTAGTTCCGGTTAAGGTACTCTGCTGTGCAACAATTGAACAATTTTTAAACAGGCACTGGTACCAATCTGCATACACTTCACAGTGGTCAGTATTGGAGTATCATCAGTATGTGAAGAAAGAAAAAAAAAGAAAAAAAGAGTTGTTTTAGTATTTCCGGCAGTTTTGGTATAGTTGTGACACGTTCATGCCAGTTTATTTAATTGGTATTCCAAAATGGTTCTCATGAAATATGTAGACAGTATGACAAATATACTGCCCTTTATGTCTATATTAGTAAATAGATTGATATTAAATGAAAAATATTTGCTTTTACATCATACGTCCACATACTTGCGAAACTGCGCACTTTTAAAAAGTTGTTTGCACCAGTTGCGGATGTAACAAATTCCCACCATGAACGGGTTCGCTTCACGTTTGGTGTTAATTTGTGTACATGTATTAACATTATCGATATACACTGGGTTTTCTCTTGTACACCCACCTAACCCTTAGTTACATAACGAAGGAAGCAGTTCACTTTTTAAATTGTATGTTTTATTGAAAACTTGTTTGGCATGCTATCTAAAGTTGTCCAGTGGCAAATCATTTAACTGTGTTAGGCTTCCTACATTTTGACATCGTCAATATTTATTTTACCAAATAGTGTAACTGTTGCGTGCTACTTGAAACACAGTCAGTTAACCATCGGCAGTTACAGAAACAAATCCGATCTTTTCAGTCGACCGTTTTTCAACTAGTATTTCATGAAGGTGAACAAATTGCCTTGTACTTTTTTCATAGTCCTTTTTATGACTGAGTAAAGTTTATATAATTTGGTGGAAACGGAGATATAGGCAGAGGTTCTTTAAAACATATATGAACATTTCTATATTTCCTATCTGAACGAGTAAGTAGCGACTGTGTTATCATTTGTAGTACAGCTCTGCTTACACTTAATGCTACATATAAGTACCCAGGTATATTTTAATGAAATGTATCATTTTGACAAAAAAAGAAAGCAAAAAAAAAGAAAAAAAGAAGTATGAAAATCTAAGAAACGGGTTCTTCATAAAACCGTCAACGTATTTGTTCTGCGGGACTACGCATGACGGACAAACGCAGCAGTCATCTCAAACGATAAAATCAATTTAGTTATAAAACTATATAAATATGGGCTGTAGGCATTGTGAAGAGGAGGTCTGGCAGAAAGGCCGGCTCTAAACTCTAAACAGATGATACATGATTGGGCAACTGGTTCCTGTTAATATATATCTTCTCCGAATTGAACCAATAAATAACTCCCGAATTCAATCGACAGCGTATACTCAGCGTTTCATACCCAAGGGAGATCTCCCTATCTGATCAAGTATCATAATTAGTTGCACAAGTTGTTTCCCTTTACCTGTACAGTACAAGTCAAATGGTTCCAATCCCTGATAGTTCTAGGGAAGAAGGAGTAAGCTTCATGGTGTGTTCTTTCTTGGAAGAATCGCCTAGACCTCTTGTTCTCCAATCGCCCAACCTGAGGTAGTTTTCTTGATAACTTTTACTTGTCTGTGCTCGGTCTTAAAGAGTATAAGCGGCCTGTTTTTACTTCATCGTTTCTCGAGACTTTCCCACTGGAGCTCGTGTATCATGTGACTCAGTGATGCAGCCAGGGGTCCTGTCCGTGTAGCTGTTACACACCGCCTTGATGTCTCCTTGGCGGTGTGGGTCCCAAACCGTACACTAGTGTTGTAAGTGGCAGCCTTTACAGGTTTGGTGAAATTTCAAGTTTCTCCGTAGGAAGCCCGGAGATATGTTGCCTTTGCTAACCACAATGTTCGTATTGCCTGTCAAGGTGACCCCTAAATACTTGCTAGGATCAACATTTTCAAGAGTGTGATCATGTGGCATGTATGACGAGTGGATTAGTCGATTTCTGTTACTGGGCGAGATGCGGATCACTGAGCACTCAGAGGCATTGAACTCACCTGTCATGTCTTCCCCCATTCTAACAATGCCGAGGTATCTTGTTTCAGTAGGAAGCCGTCTCAAAGGTTGTTGATGACCCTGAAGAACAAACTGTCGTCTGCAAATAAGCGGGTCTCTGAAAATGTGCATGAGCCTTGCAAGTCATTAATGAAGGCTAGAAAAAAAATGGGAACCAATGTTACTGCCTTGGGAAACAGAAGATAGTATATCGGCCTGAGATTAATGGGCACCTTCTAATACGACATTTTTTGCTTACGGTTTCTGGAAGGACTGTATCCACATGTTAGCGATGTTTCTCACGCCGTAGTAGTTGCGTTTGTAGAGAAGTCTTGCATGCAGTACCTTAGCAAATGCCTTGGCGAAGTCTAAAATAATAAATTTACTTGTTGTTCTTTTGGTAGCCTGGAAACGATTTCTTGACAATGTATGGTGTCAATTGAGTTTCGCAGGAGCGGCGCATTCTGAACCCATACTGGTTGTCACTTAGTATTGTTTGTACTTCGAAGTGGGCCATAATGTTGCTGTGTATGCTACTGCAGATCCGGTACTATTTGCGAGGGTTTCGTTTCCGCTAATATTCGTCACAATTGTTTCGACAGCTTGCATCTGATAGACGTCAGGGATACTGCCCGGTAATTTGCCGCTTGATGTTTCTCTCCCTTTGTCAATACTGTAACAAATAAGACATCCCTCCAGTCTTGGAAGACAAGACTCATATTGCTCATTCAAGATGTTGGCTTTGGTTTGGTTGTCGCTTTTCATGAAACCGTCCGTGTTCTGAAGGGTTCATACGCCCGTAGATTTCTGGCCTTGCTCTTTATGAACAACCAATGTAACAGCTGCTGACTTCTTCTCTGACGGCTCTTCTGGTTTCCACTGTACCTAGCTCTTTCTGGTGTCGTTTGTAATTGTCCTTGTCACGTTTCATGTCCGAGTCTGCATGGCTTTCTTGTGGGCATAATGTTTCCTTTTGAGTCCCCTTTTGATGCCGGTGATCATCCATGGATGGGTATTGCGGGGCAGCATGAGTTTGGTTGGTACTTTTTTCTCCATGGTCCGGTGGACAGCTGTCTTGTGAATGCCTTGGATGTCTGCATTCTACCACGGGTAGATCTTCCTACCCTCAGGTTGTGGACGATAAGGGACATGGGTGGTATCAACTAGGACGATGTCATGACTAATTCCAATGGAGGGGATGTGTTTGCATCTCTGTTTGTAGCTTGGGTGAGACGTCAATATAAGATATAGTGTCTTGTCTTTTCTGGTCGACCAGTTGCTCGATCCTATTGTTTGCTACTACATACAGGAAGGTTTGGCTAGTTCCGGATGGATATTGGTTTCCACTGATGCTGATGTCTTTCCAGTTAATGTCTGGGAGGTTGAAGTCTCCGATGTTCCGTTTGTGGCTTGCTTTTAGAGATGCAATTTCCTCTTAGGATCGATCTGGTTAATTAATGGACGTCAGTCTTGTTAGGAGGTATGTAGTAGGAAGCTATGGTCATGTATTTCTTCACATCTACTCTGATAGTCCCACTAACTAGTTCTGTGTCAGGGCTCTTGCCAGAAGAAAGATTTGTTGGAAGCAATGAATACACAACAATGTGGGGTCTCCTGGACGGTCTCTTCTCTGGATGTCAAAACCAAGGTTTGGCAATATCGCACTAGATGCGATTGAGTCGTCAAGTCAGGTTTCGATGCCAAGAAGAATATCTGGGTCTGTATCGTTGATTAGTACTTTTAAAAACTTTCCCTTTTTCTTGATGCTTTGGAAGTTAATATTCACGATTCGGATTGATTTCTTATTCTGGTGTTTCTTCACTGCTGGCTTTGGGGAAGATAGCGTAACAAGGGTGACACTGTGTAAATGAAATGTTCGAGAATGGATCCGTGCTGGTACTTGTTCTAGCAGTTGATGTTGATGTTGATGGTAGACATGTTCGACTGACTGTCTAGCATGGACGGGTGGGTAGACAGATTAATGAATCTGGTACGTGTATCAATGTCGTCTGCGTCTGGGACCGTGTATAACTGGGTGGAGTTGTTTGATTTGAGGAAGGATTGACATGACCAGGTTTCTTCACTACTGCCTTTGTCGATGAACTATGTCGTCGACATACCCAGGCATGCGTTGTGTATTTATTGGTTGTAGTCATCACATGCTATGATCTCATGTGTGCATGCTTTCGGGCATATACCACATGATAATTTCGGACATCTAGGTACAGGATGATTGGTTTCAGTTCCACACAGGAGTAACGGTGTTGGTCTAGTTGAACTTCTGTCATAGGCATAGCTGTCAGGTAGATGGTTGATGCGTCTACGACGTGCATGTCTTAACCAGTAGAATACATGGACGTCGGTGGAAGGGATGGGGTTTGCAGGGTGAAGCTCTGGAAACTCGTGGCTGGGTGACATTGGTAGGTTAAATGTGACGTGAGGTACAAGGAATACATCAAATAAAATTGAAAACATTTCTTTATAAGTTACGGTCTTCATGGCAGCCAAAACAAGACGCACAGAAAGGCACATATGTCTCTGGCTCACATGGTATATTGTCAGTTGAGTATACAATGCTTACATGATTGATGCGGGAGTAAGATATAGCTGTCACTGGCAGTTCTTTTCTCTGAATCTTCAGATGCTTTACAAAATGGATTAAATTTTATGTTTGAATATTGTGAAAGATGGAAATTAAAGGTTAACACATCAAAATCTAAAGTTATGATATTTAAGAAAGGAGGTCAATTATCCAGGAACTTAGTATTTTCATATAACGGAAGAATAATAGAAATTTTAAATAAATTTATTTACCTGGGAATTGTATTTACAACAGGTGGGTCTTTTGCTGCAGCTCAAACAGCATTGGCGGGGCAAGCTCAGAAAGCAATTTTTAAAATGAACAAATATCTACATAAATTCACGTTTTTGTCACCAAAACAAAGGTTAGATTTATTTGATAAATTAATTTCACCTGTATTAAATTATAATAGCGAGGTGTGGGGTTTTATTCAAGGAAGTGCTATAGAAAGGGTTCATATGCAATTTTGTAAGAAGATTCTAGGGGTCAAGAAAACAACACAAAATGATTTTATATATGGTGAACTTGCCCGATCTTCTTTTTTGACACGTCGACATTATAACATTATTTAATACTGGTTGAAACGTTTACATACTGAAACACGTAAATAATCTAGAATTGTTTATGACATGCTTTTATTAGATTTAGAAATACTACCGAACAAAATAAGTTGGGTAACACTTCTTAAGGATTTATTAGCATCACTGGGTTTTTATGAAGTCTGGGTTAACCAACGTGTTGGTGAACCTAAATTATTCTAATTTGTTGCGAAACAGAGAATTCATGACCATTTTTCACAAGACTGGCAAAGTAGACTTGAAAATTCTAGTCGTGCACAATTTTATAGAAATATCTATGAATTTAGGCTTCAGCCATATTTAGAAAAATAACATATTTATAGTATTTAAAGGTTTTTGCAGAGTTCAGAGTATCATCTCATAGGTTAGAGGTTGAAGCTGGCAAATGGTCAAAATCAACTAGTACTCCTTTCCCCCTAAGAAAGTGTAAGATATGTGATGTTTTAGAAGATGAATATCACTTCATTCTAGAATGCAGTTTATATAAGAAACTAAGTCTTTATATATTCATCCTTATTACTGGAAAAGACCAAATATGTTTAAACTTGTTGAATTGTTAAAAAGTCAAAATGTGTCGGTTTTAAACAAATTCATCTACAAGGCATTTAGATTAAGAAATGAAATAGTATTTTTTGATAATTAGTATGGTTATTTATATATGTAGAATATGCTTTTTTTTGTATTTACTGAATTAGTATATTTGTGTATGAGTATACTTGTATGTGAGTATGTATTTAAGGGTTTAAGTGTGTATATGTGCGGATAAGTTTATATGTAACATGTAATACTTTTGAGGTAAACTATTATAAAGTAGATGTTTAATAAAGGTCGCAAGATATTTATACTGTATAGTGAACACCTTCTCCACGATAGAAGTTCATATTATTATTCATTGAGATAATACATTCCAGGCCATTGTTATGCGTATTTCAGTTTTTTAATATTGCTTATTTGTGTCTTAAAATATCACTGTCTGTCATTATTATATTATCATATTTGTACTTCACGGGCAGATGCCAGTTGGATTTGAAATAAACTATTCTTTATCTATTCTATTATTTATTAGGCATTACGCCGTTAGAAGATTTGGTGTTTCTGTAATCCTATGTAGATATAAAACAAACGGAGCGATAGCCAGAATGTGTTATGACTCCAGGGACTTTATTTGTACACACTTAAATGATTATCCATGTCAATTAGATACTTCGTTCCAAGTATAACTTGCAGCGTTTCCGTGGCCGTGGGGTTAACAACGTTGCGTTATAAACCTTCTCGCCTCTCACCGCTGCGGGTTCGAGTCCCACTGAGAGCTCACTTTGTAAGTGAGGAAGTGTCGATTCTTACGGATGGCTGGAGGATTACAGTGCTGGTTCTACCCAGGAAAAGTGGATGGTCACCACAAATAAACTCGACCATCATATATAATCTTACATTTGTTGAAAATGACGTTAAAAAACATACAAACAAACAAACCAACCAAATATAACTTCTCTTTTATAAGCATTTGCTGATAAAATAATATTAACCCTTAACCCGCTAGGCACGACTATAATAGCCTTTGCGTCCATTGTAAACCCAGATCAGCCTGCGAGTAAAGTAACGCGCAGGCTATCTCGCAGGCGGATCAGGGTTTACAATGTTCGGTTGCTGATCAGTCATTTTCTTAAAGAACATATGTTTGGTTGCTGATCAGTCATTTTCTCAACAAAATAAAACACCCTTTGTCACATAAATGGAATGGTCTTAATTCAAAGAAAGAACAGCATTATATATATGTAGCGGATTAAGGGTTAAATGTGTCCCTAAATATCTGATCTGTATATAGAAACATCGGACCCCTCGAAGCAGAGCTATTCTTTGCAATGTATTGCAATTTATTTTAATAAACTTAATACGCAGGCTTCATAACCGCTGCTCCCAACTAAATTCCTTTTTGTTTATTTCGCTCTTCGGGGCATACAATTTTATAAGATCCTGGGACCATACGCCGCTAGAAATAGAGGATGAAATAAAGATACAAATATTGCTATATCCACCGCCATATGCTTGCCATCTTCGGGATGGTTAAAATCCTGTACTATTGATATTTATGAATATTGAGTTCTGCTCAACCCGGGGCTAGATGGCGTCAGCGGTAGCTAGCATATTTCACTACCGCTCATGAACAGTCTCAATCAAACCGAGACTGCAATATTTCGTATTGGTCCTGCTCGGCCGTTTCCAAAGGTCCGTTACCATACTCTTTTTTAATAGTTTAGGGTCTTTCCCGAAGAAGAAGAAGAAAATGTCACTATACGTATACGTACAGTTGTTTTTGAGAAAAACATTATTTCCTCTTTATAGCTCTCTATAAAATCATTTCACTCCGAGAGACATCAATTTGCACATACATTGTTCCCCAACAATTTGTCAAAGGCTTTGGCGCAGCTGAGGACTGAACTATTAAACAAAATGTGAAGCACCAACAGTGGTTCTTGTGATATAGCAGTGTGTAATGACAATGAACATGTGTGCCAAATTTCAAATCTGTCCGATAATTTGTTTCTGAGAAATGAGGAAAAACAAAAACTTTAACTGAAACGGAAAGCCTGGATTTTCAAAGCAGTCCGGTTAAAAACCGACAAGTATTTCCTACCCCACCAGTCCTTCGGATGAGACTTTAAACCGAGATATGATCGCTGAAATGCCCAGCAAGGATAAATAAACGCTTATACACAGAGGAAAATATTTTATAAAGCTTTTCCTTTAAACACATACAAACGCTGGGTCAGCAGGAGACGTTGAAAAAAGCACATTTGCAATAGTATAGGGTATACACCAGGGATCTCTAAAATAATATGTCAAACTGTTTATGTATACAATGGTTTCTGAGCCTAAATATTTGCTAACTGAGTTTGTCCTATACAAGTAAGTGGATACCACACCCTCCTATATAAATAATTTCCTACCCGACTGGTTCATGTGAACGTATCTGTTGGTGCGACTTTAAAATCCAATTCGGTTAATTAAAAAAAAAGAACCGTCCAAAATGTAAATAAGATGCTTCATGCAAATACAAATCCCATTGGCACAACCGTCTCTGAGACGATTAGTTAAGGCATTTGACATATTCACATATTCATTAAACACAAACGTGGGACTCATGGTGCGGTGTCATTTTTTCACTAGAGGAATTTATTTGAATACACATGACAATCTTGGGGTATAATTTCTGAACTAATACATCGTATACTGTTAGAACCTGTCCAATGGTTCTTTAGACTATGCTTTCCCCATCCAGCTCGATATGTAATATGACCTACTCCAACGGCTTCATGTGTACAAACTCAACTCTCCATGTCACCTGGGGTGAGCATTGATACGTATAGGACACCTGATGTCGGTGAGATGTTTCATGCAAAATATAAATGGCATTGTCCCAGCAGTTTTATGATTACAGTTTTTAGAGTTCCTCTATATAGGGGAAAGTCTGCTCTTTATAAAACGCTGGAAACTCTTGAGAGGGTATTGTATTTAGCTCGTGAACTTTATTTGAACAAACGTCATAGTCTAGGATATAACAATAATTTCTGTGGATCGGGGAACTATCTAAATGTGTTGAATGGTTCTTGAGAAGTATTTTTTATAATATGGGATACCCGGGCCTGCGTATTTATTTTTAACTTTGGATAATTAATTTGAATAAATTTGAGAGTCGTGGATATATGGGTAAAACTTTGAAAGTATGTGTTTAAGTAAAATAGTGCAACCTGGCTTTACGTTCAATTCAGGCTTTATATAACGTTTCAATTTTCATCCCAGGTTCAATTACACGTCTCTGTTGTCCTGCACCATTCCAGAGCCTCTTCGAGGATAAATAACACGAGGTTTATTTTACCATTACACAAAATGGCGACACGCAGTAGGAAATTTCACAAATGGACAATCGATTTTACTGGATCTAATCGGTATTTACGCAAATATTTTTGTAATAATGCCAATCTAGTTGATTGAAAGATGCCAGCGACAAAGTTGGCGATTTTGTTTAACTATAGTCTTAAACTAATTGAATCTTTCTCTAAAATCTTGATCTGCATATGTATTCGGATGAAACTAAATTTTCGGATGTCTACTAAATACTATTATTTGTCACATTTCAAAGCGTGACAGATCAGAATTTCTCAATCTCTGTGAAAGAAAATTCATAATCGCTCAATAATATGGAGAGACATTGATTTTTTTTAAACAACATTTAATCTGAATAAAAAATATTTTTTCAATTCATAATTTTCCGTTGCCGAGATGTTGAGTTTTTATTGTATATTCAGTAGGTGATAAAACTTGTGTTACTCAATTTTTATCCTTAGGCTCTGTAGTAAATCTTTGGCAGAATGAAAAGACGATAATTTTCAAGACTTGGATTTTAAAAGATGCATAATTAAATCAATTTGCATGAATGTTCATGAAAGATTCAGGGTTTTAAAATTATCACACTTTAGATACCTTAATTTTAACAGTAAGTTGGTTGATCATCAAGGATAAAGAGTTGATCACTTACCAGAATGTATTGGTATGTCTTATTTCTGGTCAGCGATTGGTCAGTTTTTTTGATGATGCTATATCAAAATTATGAATCATTGAGATTTTTTTTTTTAAATCGGAATTAAAATAACACAGTTAATATTTAATTTCAAAAGTAGTAAGTAGTGTCTGAACGCAGGGCCTTCCCCAGCCATTAATGGCATAGTGGTACCGCGATCCCTTAACTTTTGAAACTAATATGCCGCTATCCCTTAATCTGACCTTGAAAACCGTGCCGCGATCCCTTAAAAGTGGGTCAAAGCGTTCATTTTCCCAGTGTTAATCAATGACATATCTGACAAAATAAGGTATAAACTCCTGACAAACATTCGTCCTTAGCTCCTGATTCATTGGAGTGTTTTCATAAGGATTAGATGAGCAGAGGTCTTGATTACCTCTAGATCAGAATGAAACAAAACCTGTTATTTTTTCACTCATAAACAATCATTTCGGCAATTGTTGCAATCAATTCAAACTGAAATCAGTCAAAAACACTGTTCCGGAAGAATCCTTCAATTGTTTACTAATACTATTGATAGATATCATTGCATCAGTTAATGCTGATCTGATGCAACAACAGTGTTTTTTTCCCTATACTTTGGGAACATAACCCATACCGTAACAATTGGGCATTTTAGCATGGTTTTTCATAAAATTGGGAAAAAATACACTAAAACATTCATTTAATAATTGTATCTTATAATACTTTTTTCAGTACACTAAGGTCAACGTAAATATTTATTGCATTTTGTTCTCAGTACTTGTCACACTAACCCTTCTTTTTTATGCCCCTGAAAGGGTTTGTGTGTCTTTTTCTGTGTATATAGTATACTTGTGTACCTTTTTTTTCTTGTGTGACTGGCTGGCATGGCGCAGTTGGTAGCGCAGCGGATTTGTAACCGGAGGGCCCGGGTTCAATCCTCCATGGTGCCACTGAGTTCCGTCGGTGTGTTCTTGGGCAAGACACTTTCCCTTACAGCGTTTTTTTCCTTCTTTGGACGGGTCCGGTAAACGGACCCGTTTCCAATCGCCAAAAAAATAGCATTTTCCCCAATTTTGAGTAAAAATAAATAAATAAAAAATTCCCAATTCCATATTTTTCTTCCCAAAATTGAAAAATGTTTTAGTATAATCTTCTTAATAAAGTTTTTTACCAGGGTTTTCGACGTTTCTTCTGCTTTTCTGTGTAAATTGAACAAAATACAGAAATTCTGAGAAAAAACGCGCGTTTTTCCCAATTTTGAGAAAAATCTCGTGTTTTTTCCTAATTTGACCGGTCACGGACCCATTCCCAAAATGGTGGAAAAATACGCTGCCTTAGCCTCGTCCGTCGGATGGGGCCTCGTCCGTCGGATGGGGACGTACATGTAAACCGGGCGGTCCCGTGTAACGGTCTATCCTCCGAGCAAGTTAAAGAACCATAGGAATCTATTCGATAATAATAGTAGGGCAGGTTCCCGGATTCCTATGTATCCTTTCCCTTTCTCTGGGGTGGCTCTAAATAACCTATACTGTGTTGATGAGTCGTTAAAAAACATTCAATTGTGTGACTGACACACAAGCAAGTATGTCTCTATGCGCAGAAAATAGTCTATTTCTTCATTTAAAGCAATAAAAAATTGCAGTTACATAAGGGGAGGGGAGCTTGTATGTCTAAAATGTGTCCAAATGGTAAAAACGACACACAAGATGTAAAAAACAGTTACAAAAGGTACGAACGTACACACAAAAAACAGACACACAAGTTTTCAGTGTACGTCCGTCCATCAGCCCGCAGTTCGTGTCCGGAATGTACCTTCAAAACCTCTGCATGAATTTTTAAATAACTTGCCACAAGTGATCTCCATAACGAGACAATGTGTCGCGCGCAAAACCCAGGTCCGTACCTCAAAGGTCAAGGTCACATTTGACGTTCATAGGCAAAAACAGGTACGCATTTTCGTGTCCGGACCGTAATGTCACAAACCCCTGCAGGGATTTTTAAATAACTTGACACAAGTGATCACCATAACAAGACGATGTGTCGCTTGCAAAACCCAGGTCTGTACCTCAAAGGTCAAGGTCACACTTTCAGTTCAGGTCAAAAACAGGTGCGCAATTTCGTGTCTGGACCGTAACGTCACAACCCATGCAGGGATTTTTAAAATTTGCACAAAATCCAGGTCCAAGGTCAAGGTCACACTTAGAGGTCAAAGGTCACTTTGGGGGCATTTGTCACTTACAGTGACATTTCTTGTTTTCTCTTCTTTTTTCTTCTTCTTTGAATTGGGAATTTTTGTCTCAAATCGGGAAAAAAATATATGTTTTGGCGTTTGGAATATAGCCCAATAACGGCTATAAAAACAGCCCAAAAAAACACTGAACAATAAAACACCCTTTTCTTATCATATGCCAATGACCCTCTTGAACACTAACAGTAGCATGTGTAATCGGAGTTAATTACCATTCAATCTGTGATTGCGAATGTGATTGTCAGATAGTCTGTTTGTGGAGCGACTATACACATGTCTGTCAATCTCATTGAGGCACGTGCAGGGCAACATTACACACTCCAATTGATTACGAATGTGATGCACATTATTGTGAGTGCTATGGGATGTCGCAGACTTCAACAGATGTTGCAAAATCGTCGACGAGCATTAAAGCATGTTGTGTGATATTGTTCTGGGAAAACTCTGCTTGAGCTTCTTTGTCACATTTACTGTGATGAAGACCGAGTTCACCACAAAAAACAATATTTAATTTGGCCTAAATTCATTTTGGCCTCTGATAGTTTTGCATTATTAAAATATATAGGAACGCTTACTTCAGAGAATGTGGACTTTTATTCTATTTGTTTATTTACAGTGGCAAAGGAGACAAACAGATCGCCATTCCTTCCCAGAGCAGTCTGGCTAAACCATGTGGCTTCTCTGACACCATCAGTACCAAGGATGTCGAAAAGAAGGACCAAGACTCGGCTCTTATAATAAAGGTAGTGATGTACTAAATGCTTGTACCAGGATTCTTATCAGAAAGAATAATGAAAAACACAATCAGATGAAACACTAGAATATCAAAAAAGAAAAAGAATCCGTTTTAAAGGGACACACGGCAATATTGAAGTATTTATCATGTTTAGCTCTACTGGCCAAGGGCCAGCAGAGCTTATGGGATGGTGTGTTTTCCGTCGTCCGTTGTCTGTCCGTTAACTTTTACCTCGTTAAGACGATAGGGCCTTCATTATTCATCCAATCTTTACCAAACTGTACCAGATTGTTACTATCAATGAAAGCTTGGACACTTTTGAAAACCAGCCAGTTCGGACCAGCAACAGCAGAGTTATAGCCCTTGATTTAGTTAAAAATTCTATATTTTGCCTCGTTAAGACGATAGGGCCTTCATTTTTTATCCGATCTTTATCAAACTTTACCATCTTGTTATTATCAATAAGAGCTTTGATAAGTTCAAAAAACAGCCAGATCGGACACGTTACAGCGGAGTTATGGCCCTTGTTTAGTTAAAAAGGCTATATTTTGCCTCGTTAAGACGATAGGGTGTTAATTTTTTATCCGATCTTTACCAAACCTTACCAGATTGTTAATATCAATGAAAGCTTGGACAAGTTCGAAAACCAGCCAGATCGGACCAGCAACAGCGGAGTTATGGCCCTTGATTTAGTTAAAAATGCTATATTACGATAGGGCCTTTTATATTACGATGGATTTTAACGAAACTTGACAAGGATGATCAGTATCAAGTCTGGTTGTGCATGTCGTCGCCATATTCGTGTTGAATTATTTTTGGCAGAGTTATGGCCCTTTAAAGGTTTTAATAGTCAAACGTTGTCCAGATTAGTCTCTTCTGAACTCAATGCTGGATTTCAACGAATCTTGATGGGGATGATCAGTACCAAGCCTAGTTGCACCTGTCATTGCCGTGTTGTGGTTGAATGAATTTTGGCAGAGTTATGACCCTTTAAAGGTTTTAATACACTAACTTTGTACAGACTCGTTCCCCTGAGCCTCTGGATGGATTTCAACGAAACTTGTTAGGGACAATCAGTACCAAGCCTAGTTGCGTATGTCATCACCATGTTCTGGTTGAACGATATTTGAAAGAGTTATGGCCCCTATACATAAACTTTATCTAGAGCCAGTAGAGCGTCCACAGGCCCTCTTGGGCCTCTTGTTCATTTTTAGCTCTCAGCAGAGCTCATGGGATGGCGAGTTGTCCGTCGTCCGTCCGTTAACTTTTTCTCGTTAAGACGATAGGGCCTTCATTTTTCAATCGATCTTTACCAAACTTTAACAGATTGTTAATATCAATGAAAGCTTGAACAGGTTCGAAAACCAGCAAGATCGGCCCTTGATTTAGTTAAAAATGCTATATTTTGCCTTGTAAAGACGATAGGGCCTTCATTTATCACCCAATCTTTCCCAGATTTTACCAGATTGTTAATATCAATGAAAGCTCGAATATGTTCGAAAACCAGACAAATCGGACCAGTAACAGCGGAGTTATGGCCGTTGATTTAGTTAAAAATGCTATATTTTGCCTCGTTAAGACGATAGGGGCTTCATTGTTCATCCAATCTTTACCAAACTTTATCAGATTGTTAATGTCAATGAAAGCTCGAACAAACTTGAAAACCAGCCATATCGGACCAGTAACAGCGGAGTTATGGCCCTTGATTTAAGTTAAAAATGCTTTATTTTCCCTCATTGAGACGATAGGGCCTTCGTTTTTCATCCGATCTTTACCAAACTTTATCAGATTGTTAATTAATGTTAATGAAAGCTCGGAAAGTTCGAAAACCAGCTAGATGGGACGAGTAACAGCGGAGTTGTGACTCTTGATTTCATTAAAAATGCTATAATTTGCCTCGTTAATACGATAGGACCTTCATTTTGCAACTGATCTTTGCCAAACTTTACCAGGTTTTATGACTCTTTTTTTTTTATATTATTCAATTATTATTTTTTTTAAAGATTTTTTTTGTAAAATATATTTTTTTACATTTTTTTTTACATTTTTTTTAAAGGATATTTTTTAATTTTTATTTTTATTGAAGAATTTTTTTTTTTTACATTTTCTATTTTGTTTTTAAGCTCTATTGGCCAAGTTCGAAAACTAGCCAGATCGGACCAGTAACAGAGAAGTTATCGCTCTTGATTTAGTTAAAAATGCTATATTTTGCCTCGTTAATATGGTTTTCATCTGATCTTTACCAAACTTTACCAGATTCTTTAGTTATGGCCCTTGATTTAGTTAAAAATGCAGTTTTTTGTCCAAAACTTTCAAAAAAATAAATTGCAGTCACTCGCTTCATTTCTGTTATAAGAGCATGTATTGATGCAATATAATCAACAGTTAATAATATGCAAAAATAATTTGCTTTATTGTATTCTTATAAATAATATTAATGATTGAACAAATGCAAGGGATGTAGAAAAACTAACAGGATGCCTCGAGTTTTTCAAAAATCAAGATTGCCATGTGTCCCTTTAATGAAAAATGATCAGGTACTGACTAAATTCCTCGTTGATTCTCCATTGTAAACAGCAGATGTGTTCTAATTCTTTCAGATTGTTCTTAGTGCAGTTCTCTCCTTTCCTAGAAAACCTCTAGCATGGTAGATAGCGTAAGGCTATATTTTAAGGTACAAGATAAGAAAGCGTAGAAGAATAAGTTCTCCAGTCCATTTTTGATGATATTAAATAGTAAAAATGCAACAAAATAAAAATCTTGGTATCTTAACACTGGACAGTAAATGATCATTACCGGTAATTTAAATATAACAACAGCACCAATTGAAGCAAAGAGAGATGTGTAAAAAAAATATTATAAAATATTGTTTAAAGGCACTAACCCGCCAAATAACGACAAAATTACACTACAAGACCGTTTGTCCAAACTCTGTCCAGGTGTTCAGGTCATATAATAATGTAAATGCCGATTAAAAGTATAGGTTTATTAAGGTGTACTAAAATACCCGTGATCAACGTGAATGTGATTAGTATGAATTAGTGACTTTGGATGTTTCTTTTGTGGTTCAGTCTTTTTTTTCCACGGTGAGTATTCTTTTCTTTTTTTTTCTTTTTTGGAGGTCAATGATATTTTTGTCAAATGATCTGAGAATGCAGTGTTTTTTTTATGCCTAATTTGGGGCCGTTATTCTGCCCCATTCACAATGCCAAAAAATATACTTTTTTTTTTTTTAGGGTAAATACAGACCAGTAAGGATACTAGTCTTAATATACGCTGGTGTCAAAACTAGTCTGTATTTACCAAAAACAAAACTTAAAACCAAGGGATATTAAACTGTGAAATTAAAAGTGAAAAAAGTATCTTTCTTTTGTTATAATATTTCACAATTTTCACAATTTCTAGAAAAATGCCGCTATTTTTCACAATGGCACAGGCACAGGCTGCATTCACAAAACACATAAAAAAAACACTGGATTGTTACATAATAATGTTACATGGCCTCACTCCGTGACATGTCATTAATTAATCATAAACAAATAGGCTTAACATTGTTTCGGTAAATATTTCAGCATCAGATATTTATTCAATGTAATAAAACTATTCTCTGCTTCTTTTCGTTCAGTGGATTAAAACTAATTATCAAAAGGAATGACTGTTGACCTCTGCTCCATCTCTGTCAGTAGCTCTCTATTTCTGGTCAATAGGCATTCCATTCGAATTGATGAATAGTTTGAAACAATTGACCTCAAGAGAAGAAGATAAAAAGAGAGATAGAAATGTATAATAGATACTCTTGAAATTAAACTTCAAATACCCAGTTGGAAAAAATGTTATAGAGTAAAAATACAAATGATAACAAAGCTTGTCTGATTATTAAATATACCCCTGCTTTCACAAAGTGAAGTGGGGGCTATATGGGAATGGCGTTGTCCGTAACGTTCCGTTGCATCCCATCGCGTAACACATTTTTATCATGTAGCGTACCGTAACACATTTTCATTACTTGAAATTCCTAAAACACTTTTGAATGGGTTGTTCCCAAACTTCATATAAAGTGTAAAACATAACAACTGATGACCATATGTCCCTCTACATTACCGATTGTTTATTGCCTAATTTAATTTATTACATAATTATTGACCTTTGTTTGACTTCTTGAAAATTTAAGCGGCCTGCTTGGGTATCCGTCACCTTCAGTGATAGTTCTAGTTATGTATGCATTGATTAAATTGTCATCTAGCTTTGCTTCATACATGCTGCAGGCTTTTGTTTCATGAAAGTGAATTAAATTTGTTTAATCAGTAAGATTTATAAGAAGTTGTATAATAACATTGTGTGTGCATTTCATTACAGAAATCGTGGGATATAGCTCTTGGGCCACTAAAACAGATCCCGATGAATTTCTTCATCATGTGGATGGCGGGCAACACCATCTCCATATTCCCAATCATGATGGTGGGAATGATGTTCTTCAGACCCATACAGGCCCTAATGGCCGCTTCTGCAAGTGAGTAGGAACAAAGAAATAGTATAGGTTGGAGTAAGAATTGAAAAGAAGTTGCCAAAGTGAAAATACACTCAAATTGAATACAATTGTCCAATCAAATTTAAAAACAGGTTACTTTTCAGGGTTTGAAATTAATGGTTGTCCGATGCCATGTAGATTCTATTGGGGACAAATTTATAAATTTGTCCCCAGTAGAATCTACTGTATCGGACAATCATTAATTTCAAACCCTGAAAAGTAACCTGTTTTTAAAAGTACACTGTACGCCTAATTGATGTTAATTTTCGCTGTACAACTACGATTTTTGGACGTAATTTACGGCCGTACGCCCGTTAACGGAAGCCCTGTCCAACGGACAACTAAATTTTATATCAAGAAATCAATTTTACATCTTTAAAAATAAAAACTTGTGACTGAAAACCATCGGCGAGCACCTTATAAATGACGAATAAAAACTGACTTGTTTTCATTGGTTGAGGGAATGTAACATCACTTTCGTGTAATACGAGAAGTACCGACTGAATTAAGAGTTTTGTTTGACAAATCAAGTTCATTTAGACAATTTTACGGTAACTGCCGATCTCAGGGCGGACGTGCGTAGATAGTAGGAGGCGTATTTTAAACCGTATTTTCTCACAGCATTGTATTACAGACACCGGAGATTACCTAACTTGAACTTGTGGCGATATCTGTCAGATGTTTGAAAAAAAACACAGAAAAAAAAAAAAGACGATGAAGAAATTTTAGAATCAAAACAAAGTTATGATAAAGCTTAACATACTCATAAGTTCCAGGATGCCTGGAAACACAAGTTTAAGTGGTTATAGACTACTCAGGCGGAAAAATGTTTTCCTCGGTGTGTGAGCCCATTCAACTCTCTGACCATCAGGCAGGCAGTTTTGTAACAGAAATACATAATGATCTTGTTTTTGTAACACTTATACATGAAGTACGGGAACAAGTCAATTTAGCTGGGGACAAGCTAATTTTTAGCTCGACTATTCGAAGAATAAGAGAGATTATGTAATCACGTTGGCATCTCACATCAAGGTTTGCGTGTAAGCTGTGTTTACAGGTCTATTTCTCTAACATTTCTTATCCTAGCACAACCAAATTTGGCCATGAGCTTCCTTATAACATTATCTTAAGGACTGCCTAATTTTGGTTCCTGTAACCCATGGGCTCATATGGAACCCAAATTCTGATTAAATGTGTCCCATTTCACATCAAATTTTGCATGTAAGCTGTGTTTACAAGTCTATATTTCTTACATTTCTTATCCTAGCACAAATTTGGCCATGAGCTTCCTTATAGCATTATCTTAAGGGCTGATTAAGTAATTTGTTTCCTGTAACCCCAGGGCTCCCATGGAACCCAAACTCTAATAGCCCTTAAAATGTGTCTATTTCACATCAAATTTTGCGTGTAAGCTGTGTCCACAGGTCTATATCTCTTACATTTCTTGTCCTAGCTCAACTAAATTTGGGGAATTGGTTGCGTAAGTTTGTCTTCTGCAAATTCTTGGCTCTCATGGCACCCAAATTGTGATGGCCTATAAATTGTGCAATAAAGGCAGATCTATATTGGGGCATGGTCTTCTATAAATGTATCCCAAACATAATAATGTTGAGAAAGTTAGTCCTGGGGAAATAATGTTAAGCCAAAAAAACACCAACGAAACCTTTTTTTTAGGCTAATTTTCTCAGCCAAAGAGGGGGAAAAAGTAGTCTGTTTTTCTAGGGGAAGGGGCCAAAGTAGTCTGTTTTGCTAGGGGAAGGGGCCAAATATCCACCCCTGTTTATGAAGGTTTTTAGCCCTGGAGTTATTAAAACCAAAATGCATGTACATGACAGGCATTTGAATTATCGTAGTTTGATTGGAAAGCAAGACATGTGAAGTTTTGATAAGGGATGAGTAACTTTTCATAACCACTTGACCTGCAGGATGAGTGGGTTCTAAAATAATTTTCCAGCCAGTAAATATTATCGTGGATATTTGTGCATACAGTGTTGTAGTTACCTCCCTTTCAGCTGCATTTGAGGTGATTGAGGGACCATAGGAATCTGTATAGAATGTTGTTTGTAACATGTTTGGTTATCTCCCTTTCAGCTGCATTTAAGGTGATTGAGGGACCACAGGCATTTGTACAGAAGTTTGTTTACATGTTTGGGAACATTGTGTGTCTAGGCCTAGCTGTGTACAAGTGTCAAGTGATGGGTCTGCTTCCTACAACCACGTCGGATTGGCTCGCATTTGTGGAACCTCAGAGGGTAGGTGTAGCATAAATAGGGTTATTTGGTGTCTCACTTTTGATACACAATGTTTTCTTTCTCCAGTAATGGGTAATCAGTTACAGTGATTTTCTATAATGTTTGGAAGATCACCGTTTCTAGAGCCAAAGCAGAACTTATGCTGTGATATATCATCTGTCGGTCGGTCGTGCCATTAACTTTTTTGTGGTGACTTGCTGTTAATGTCTTTGTTGGTCCTACAGTACAACTCACGCAAAACTCACACTTTACTCGATTCGCCGAGTTTGGTCGTATCGAGTGCCGCACGAATCTACCCCGAGTCAGTGTTTGGACACGAAAGTACTCGAAAGTACGCCATTGTCGAATCACTAATTGTGATCACACTCCGAGTTACTCCGCGTAGAATCCAATTAACCATGAGTGCACACCTGTGGTGATTTATTTTTGGGAAAAATTCTGAATTTTCCGACAACTTTTCGGGGGAAGTTTTCCGACAGCGCACTTGAAAAAAACAATCGCCAGAGAAAGTACAAAAAATGAGACGCCAAGTTATCTTTTCTGTGCAAAGTTGACATGACTGATAAATACAATGAATAAATTTCGAAATAAATACGTATTTCAAACTTTTAATGCATTTAATCACAAGTTGTGTTGGTTTCTGTTGTCCAAAAGTCATTTCTTCTTTAAGCGACATAAATACCCATAATCCTTGGCCATGTATGTACCTTTTAACAAGGAGGCACTAACAACGGGTTTATGACTCGGAATTCTTTACAGTTTTTTTCTGACTAAAGAACCCATCGATGTATTAATAATAAACAGGAGAATAGTAAAAATTTGTAACAAATAACAAATAACGTCGCGAGCCGGTAATAGGAACCACCATATAACTGTGGTGACCCAGTATACATAATCCGGGCATTCGTATTTTACCACATCCGCTTTTCCAAAACAAAAGTCTTCTGCTTCGATTTTTTCTAAAGTTATTGAATAATTATGCATTAAATTGACTGCAATTAGAAAAAGTTGCACCTTTTACCTGTGCAGTTTCGACTCGGCAAACTCCGAGATTGTCTATGCGAAGTATCGTGGCATAGCTAGTTTTATCATCCAAACTCCGCGTAAGTACGCGATTGGTACATTCCTCACTCAGCGTGAAAGAATAAAGTGTATGTACTTGAAACCTGTAGCAACTGACTGGCATGACATGTAGTCTTCCGGTAGAAGTTGTTAGTTTTAATGTTTTCAGTGACTATTGCAACTGTTGCACGTTTGTAATTTATTCTTTATTTTTTTCAGAGATTGGAGTGGTCTGGTGGTGGCGCATTGCTGTAGAATAAAACACTTTTCATTGATCCTACTCCAGAAGGAATAGTTTTGCTAGGTCCTACTCCAGAAGGAATAGTTTTGCTAGGTCCTACTCCAGAAGGAATAGTTTTGCCAGGTCCTACTCCAGAAGGAATAGTTTTGCCAGGTCCTACTCCAGAAGGAATAGTTTTGCTAGGTCCTACTCCAGAAGGAATAGTTTTGCTAGGTCCTACTCCAGAAGGAATAGTCTGCATTGGTTAAGCATTGCTGTTAGAAGAAGAAAAAAAAATTGGTCAATTCACAAAAAGGAACATTTACCATTGGTGCATTTCTGTGTTCATTTATTTCTGACACCAAAAGTCAATCATATGTGATTATTGAATAGTCAATTTTACACTAACATATCTTTAATTAAATGTATATATTAAATCTAACTATATATCAATGAATACAACCAGTTAAGGGAACTTCCCATCCAGTTAACCTATCATCTTTTTGTGTCGCCTGCATAGCATGGCAGACACTTAGGGATCACTCTGTCGTACATTGTCCGTCAGACTTAAACCTGCAACCTTACCTTGGCCATAACTTAAACAGTATTTTACATATGTTCATGAAACTTCACACACATCTTCATCTTAACACAAGGAATGCTGTTACCCACGACCAGTAGCTGTGACTTTCATTTTGACAAGAGTAATGCCCCCTTTCATAAAACTTTAACCTGCAACCTAACCAGGCTCATAACTGGCCATATCTTAAGAAGTATTTGACCTATGTTCATGAAACTTCAAGCACATATTCATCTTACCACACAGAATATTGTTGCCCACGACCAATAACTCTTGACTTTCATTGCAGCAGAGCTATGCCCCTTTTCAATTTTTTTTTAACCTGCAACCTAACCAAGCTCATAACTGGCCATAACTTGAAAAGTATTTGACCTATGCTCATGGAACTTCACACACATATTCATCTTAATTGAAGGAATGTTGTTACACATGTCTAATAACTCTGACATTCATTTCAGCAGCGTTATGCCCCTTTTCTTAAAACTTTAACCTGAAACCTGACCTAGCTCATAACTTTGGTCATGAAACTTTACGCAGTTCTTCCTTATCAGTTATCCAATGCAGATTTATTCCCCTTTTCATAAAATATAACACTTTCAAAAAAGCTCCATTATTCATGAAGGATTGCACCACGTGTCTTCCAATTTTATAGTTAGATTGTACTGGGTGAAATAAGCACACGGCAGGCGACACAAGTGTTCCATGGAACACCCTTCTAGTTTAAACATGTTTGTGTATTTTGCAATGTCACATTTGCGTGTCGTTAATCGGAGGGGTTAGGAAGCAGTAACCATTTTAAATGATGTATGTATAAAATGATACACACATTTTGTTCCCAATATATACGTTTTTAATGTTGAATTTCTTCTTATTTTTCCATACACCAGTAAGGACAACGCGCATAGGGAAGTTGTCCGTCCACCTGTTTCTTAACTTTTACCTGACAACTGATTGTGGCTAATAACTTTCAAAGTGTAAGGTCTAAAACAATGAAACTTTGTACACATCTCTGCATGATCTGATAAAGGCCCATAACACACTGGTTCATATATTTTTTTAATTATTCCCCTTTGAAGAAAACGTTAACATGGAACTGAACCTTGTCTTTTCCAGGCGATTGTGACTAATAACTTTTGAAGTATTAGGTGTACAACAATGAAACTTTGCACACATCGCTGTAAACCTTCACCTCACCGCTGCAGGTTCGAATCCCACTGGGAGCTCGACTTGTAAGTGAGGAAGTGTCGATTCTTACTGATGGCGGGAGGTGTACAGTACTGGTTCTACCCAGGAAAAGTGGGTGGTCTGCCTCCACCACAAAAAAATTACCGTCATATATAACCTTACATGTGTTGAAAATGACATAAAACACCATACAAACAAACAAATCAACATGATCCAATGAATACATCTTATAAAGGCACATAACTCTCTCTGATTCATATTTTTGAAATATTTCCCTTTAACCTGGAACGACAAGCCTATATGCCCCGCTAGGCGGGGCTCTTTTTTCTTTTTTTATAGAACAGTGTCTTGATTGTTAACCTTGGACAATATACCTATATGTCTGTATACTAATAATGAATGTTTTGAATATATTTCAAGCGCTGGCTTCATGTCATGTGGTTTACACAAAGACTACAAACTGATATTTCCTCACTTTTGGCACTTTGTACAAAGAATATATTTAAGAACTTAAAAAGAAATTTTTATCAGGATTGTCTGTCTTTAACTTGTATTAAAGGTAAGAGGTGTCAGACTGGTCAGAAAGTACTTCTGGATTACAGGATGCTAAAATAGTTTTATGGAAAAATGCAAAGTTTCTAATTTGTTTGCATATTTTCTCAAGATTGATTTACATTTCACAGTTATATTTAACCTGATGTTAAAGTGTTATGTCTGTTGTCATGACTGGCAAGTGTTCTTCAGGACTTTGGAGAGTATGTGCACATAGGATAGTTACAGATGCGGCTTTGACATTTTGACATTTGTGTATTTTGAAATATGCATAGCGCGAATGAATGACAAAAACTGTTGAAAAACTGAATTGTGGTTTTTTTTCTGGACATATGACAAACAGTTTGAGAGCTAATTGTGTGATTCACAGAAAAAGTATTTAAGTGTACGAATGTTGTTAACTTCTGACTGATGCTCAAAAATGGATTATTTTGTATTGCGTTCTGTGGCCTGAATTTCACCTGTCTGACACCTACGAGAGTGGACTTTGTTATATGTATATACTATACAGAGTGCAATATTGACTTCTTATTTATATAATCATGGTATGCATTTAAATAAATGAGGTTATGTCTGTACTTTTTATGTTGTTTTATTATTTCAGTGTGTTAAGTAAAATTATTTTGTACTGGATTGACATTTTTTAATTGACTTAAAGAATTTGCTCGGGGAACATCCATGTAAGTGGGGATAATTAGCAGTCAAAATTTAAATCATCTTTCCTGTTATAAATTTTGCTTTTTATTTCTCCATTTTCAATCCAGAGATGTAAATCCAGAAAAAAAAACTATTTGATAATAAGAGTAGGACACGGTTCCCGGATTCCTGTGTATCCTTCCCCTCTCTCTGGGGCATCTCTAAATAACCTATACTGTTTTGATGAGCCATTAAACAACTTTCAAAGAATCTAACATGGTTTATTAAAATATTCAATGTTGATTGGTTATTGGGGACGTCTTAAAAAACCTATACAATACCTCTGACGTCATATATGTTAAGACCGTCATTTTAAATGCCAGAAAATAGATTAACCGTTGAGATGTCATTTTAAACATCAGATGCAAAAAAACAAAACAACAAACAATGAAATGCGTTATTTTAAGCGACGCTACATTCCAGCAACATTTAAATAGGATGAAGCTGTATATTCTTCTCATTTGATGTTGGGAGATAGACATAAAAAGTAAGATGTGAGAATTTGTTTGTATTTTGTGCAATCTCTTGACAAAATATGTATCAAATGTACATAACAATCCATGTCTGATAAAGAAATAAAACATTTCGAATGGTTTATATTGTTCGAGATCAAAACCTGGTGTTTGGGACTTGAAAAAAACACCGAAACCACAACCCTGCGGCACTTAGTATCGATGAACTTCAAGTCCCGCCCACCAGGTATTGATCTGGGACGAACCCGATGGAAATATTTTATTTCTTAAATAAAATAGCTCTGTTAAGTTGAAGTTCTTTAGGATAGGTATTATTACCCATAGAAGGAAAGAAAGAGTTGTCAAAGTTAAATACATCATCCAGATAACCAGAGGTGTTCTGAGAGACGTAACAAGATATTTTCGTAAGTAAGGCTCTCTTGTATACAATATTTTTCTAGAGATATGTCTTTCCAGTTGAAAGAGATCTCTCTACATTAAATAAGATATCTTTCTACATTATAAAATGAAATTTATCACATATCATGGCTTCTGGGAGTGCAATAAAGCCACTAGTGCATTACAGGTGTAAATGAGGACCGAACCATTGTTTGTACACAGTAAAACATTTAATCCCAAGTTTTATTTCCTAAAAAGATAGGATACTCGGCAGAACCTCGTATAAAACGATTGGATACTAGGCAGAGCTTGTATAAAAAGATAGGAGACTCGGCACAGCCTCATACAACAAGATGGGATACGCGGCAGAACCTCGTATAAAAGGAAAGGATACTCCTCGTATAAAAAGATAGGATACTATGCAGAGCCTCGTGTAAAAAGATAGGATACTCAGCTGAGACCCATACAAAAAGATAGGATACGCGGCAGAGCCTCGTACAAAAAGATGTGATACGCGGCAGAGCATCGTATAAAAAGATAGGATACTCCTCGTATAAAAAGATAGGATAAGCGGCAGAGCCTGACGTAACAAGATATTTTCGTAAGTAAGGCTCTTGTAAGCGATATTTTTCTAGAGATATGTCTTTCCAGTTGAACGAGATCTCTCTACATTAAATAAGATATATTTCTACATTAAATGAAATTTATCACATATCATGGCTTCTGGGAGTGCAATAAAGCCACTAGTGCATTACAGGTGTAAATGAGGACCGAACCATTGTTTGTACACAGTAAAACATTTAATCCCAAGTTTTAGTTCCTAAAAAGATAGGATACTGGACAGAGCCTCGTATAAAAAAATAGGATACTCGGCAGAGCCACGTATAAAAAGATAGTATACTCGGCAGAGCCTCGTTAAAAAAATAGGATACTCGGCAGAGCATCGTATAAAAAGATAGGATACTCGGCAGAGCCTCATATAAAAAGATGGGATACTTGGCAGAGCCTCGTATAAAAATAGGATACTCGGCAGAGCCTCGTACAAAAAGATAGGATACGCGGCAGAGCCTCGTATAAAAAGATAGGATACTCCTCGTATAAAAGGATAAGATACCCGGCAGAGCCTCGTATAAAAAAAAGATAGTCTACTCCTCGTATAAAAAGATAGGATACTCGGCATAGCCTCGTACAAAAAGATAGGATACTCGTCAGAGCCTTGTATAAAAAGATAGGATACGCGGCAGAGCCTCGTATAAAAAGATAGGATACTCCTCGTATAAAAAGATAGGATACTCGGCAGAGCCTCGTATAAAAAGATAGTATACTCGGCAGAGCCTAGTACAAAAAGATAGGATACTAGGCAGAGCCTCGTATAAAAAGATAGGATACTCCTCGTATAAAAAGATAGGATACTCGGCAGAGCCTCATATAAAAAGATAGGATACTCGGCAGAGCCTCGTATAAAAAATAGGATACTCGGCAGATCCTCGTACAAAAAGATAGGATACGCAGCAGAGCCTCGTATAAAAAGATAGGATACGCAGCAGAGCCTCGTATAAAAGGATAAGATACCCGGCAGAGCCTCGAATATAAAGATAGGCTACTTCTCGTATAAAAAGATAGGATACTCGGCAGAGCCTCGTACAAAAAGATAGTATACTCGGCAATGCCTAATACAAAAAGATAGGATACGCGGCAGAGCCTCGTATAAAAGATAAGATACTCCTCGTATAAAAAGATAGGATACTCGGCAGAGCCTCATATAAAAAGATAGGATACTCGGCAGAGCCTCGTATAAAAATAGGATACTCGGCAGATCCTCGTACAAAAAGATAGGATACGCAGCAGAGCCTCATATAAAAAGATAGGATACTCGGCAGAGCCTCATATAAAAAGATAGGATACTCGGCAGAGCCTCGTATAAAAATAGGATACTCGGCAGATCCTAATACAAAAAGATAGGATACGCAGCAGAGCCTCGTATAAAAAGATAGGATACTCCTCGTATAAAAAGATAGGATACTCGGCAGAGCCTCGTACAAAAAGATAGGATACTCCTTGTATAAAAAGATAGGGTACTCGGCAGAGCCTTGTATAAAAAGATAGGATACTCCTCATATAAAAAGATAGTATACTCGGCAGAGCCTCGTATAAATAGATAGGATACTCGGCAGAGCCTCATATAAAAAGATAGGATACTCGGCAGAGCCTCGTATAAAAAAATAGGATACTCGGCAGAGCCTCGTACAAAAAGATAGGGTACGACGCTGAGCCTCGTATAAAAAGATAGGACACTCCTCGTATAACAAGATAGGATACTCGGCAGAGCCTCGTATAAAAAGATAGGATACTCCTCATATAAAAAGATAGTATACTCGGCAGAGCCTCGTATAAATAGATAGGATACTCGGCAGAGCCTCATATAAAAAGAGATCTCGTATCCTATCATGTTATCCAACTCGTTTATTAAAACCAATAATACACAGTCACGCATGTACGATCCTCTATATCTTTAAAATATCTCTTTCTATGCTAATTTGGCTTCTCAACATACATGTAAGCAGTGATCTTACCTGGAACATTATATCAAAAATGTCCGTAGTCAAATAACAGAACTCTAGGCTTATTATTACAGAGCAATATCAGAAGTAAAAGCATAGCCACAAGATCTTGAAACTACGTACAAGGCACTAGTCCGCCCATTGACTGAGTATTCCCCTCACATATTAAAAACACACACCAAAAAACTATAGACAAACTGGAGTTGTAGTCTAGTATCACCAGTATGCTTGACATTCAGAAATGGCTCTCTTCACGAAAGGTATTCTGACGCCAGACTATGTCTACTTTACCAAATTGTTCACGGACTAGTTGCCATCCAAATGCCTGCCGACATACATCCAGCATCCCATGAGATTAGACTGTACCTAAAAGAAGACTAACCATTGAACGTTACATCCCTTTCAAAATGTATGTAGCGTCTCCGCGGCCGAATGGTTAACGACGTTGCGTTGTAAACCTTGCCTTTCACCGCTGCAGGTTCGAATCCCAGTGGGAGCTTGACTTGTAAGTGATGAGGTGTCGATTCTTACGGATGGCGGGAGGTGTACAGTTCTGGTTCTCTATCCAGGAAAAGTGGCTGGTCTGTCTCCACCACAAAAAAATCGACCGTCATATAATATTATAACCTTACATGTGTTGAAATTGACGTAAAACACTATACAAACATCAAGAGTTATGTAGACGTCATCATCGGGTCCACAATCTGTCCGGTCATCGCACAATCAACGAGTGGCGAACTGTCAATGGGTCAACCACTTAACATGCAGTGCATTGTAACATGATACGGTCATACCTCTTTTGACACACTTTCTAATAAGGTATGAAAATGATCATGACAATTAAAGGATCGTTCGAAGTTTGTAAATCTCGTCACCATACGTCGGGTTGTGATAGTCCTTGTTTCAGAAGAGTTCTTAAACTACTTGTAAGTTTTAAAAAGAGGTCAGGGTTATGATAATAACATGATAATAACATTTTTCAAAAGTATTTCGAAGTTTAAATAGCTCTGATGGAGTGAGTAGCTTTTAAGTTTAACAAAGGTTACACATGTTAAATGTATTTACTCGACTGCAAGCTTTAGAAAAAATAATATTCCGATCTGGCTGATTTTTTAAAACTTTGTCCGCCTTTTAGTAATATAAAAAAATCAGTGTTTAGGAAAGATCAAATAAAACATGAAGGTGCTAGTGTGCTTACAAGGCAAAATCTGACGTTTTTCAGTAGCCATAACTCTAGTGTTCCTAATCCGATATGGCTGGTTTTCGAACATTGATATAAAGACCCTGACAAAGTCAGATACGGCTGTTTTTCAAACTTTTCAAACTTGTTTAAGATTTTATTGATATTAACACTGAATTCTGAGCAAGTTTTATTAAGATTAGATGGAAATTAAAGTACGGGATTTAGCAAAGCAAACTATAGTTTCAATCAATCAAGGGCCATAACTCTGCTGTTTCTAGAAGGACTTGAGAACTTTTTTAATTTGTACCACTTCCGTCAGTTACCAGATAACGTCGTAAAATAAAAATTAAAGAAATATTTAAAAATTAAATCAAGTGGGGCGGGTGGGGGTTGGCAGGGATGGATGTGAGACAGGCATGGCTGTTTTTTAAAAAGTGTGAGCTTTTATTCATATAAACATTCTGAACAAATTCGGTAAATTTAATATGGTTTTTACGGCGCACCAACACATGACAGGTTATATGGCGCCTAACATGAATGAACATGCCAGACTCATCCCCCATTTACTTCAAGATAAAATATGGAGAATGGGCCTAGAACTTTCTAATCTGCAGAACTGCTGCAAATACTATAGAAAACACTCCATTTACGATTGAGCAACGTTGCCACGTTTGCATACGCGGTGTCATGATGAAGACTGGAATGAGCAAGATGAATAATGACAATATTAACATGAAGGGGAAGTTGGGGTGGTACACATTTGAACAAGAGGCCCAAGATAAAGTTCATGTATAAAGGCCATAACTCTGTCAAAAATCATTCAACCGGAACATGGCGATGATATACACAACTAGGCTTGGTACTGATCACTCATGCCAAGTTTCGTTGAAATCCGGCTAGAGGTTCAGGAGAACTAGTCTGTACACAGTGTATTAAAACCTTTAAGGGGTCATAACTCTGTCAAAATTCATTCAACTGGAACACAGCAATGAAATGCGAACCAGGCTTGGTACTGAACATCCCTGCCAAGATTCGTTGAAATCCGGCCAGGGGATCAGGAGATTTAGAATTAGTCGGGACAAAGATTGTGTATTAAAACCTTAAAAGGGCCATAACTGTGCCAAAAATCATTCAACCAAAACACGGCAATGGCAGGCGCAACTAGGCTTGGTACTCATCATCCCCGCCAAGATTCGTTGAAATCCGACCAGGAGTTCAGAAGAGCCTAGTCTGGACAAAATTTGTGTATTAAAACCTTTAAAGGATCTTTACCAAACTTTACCAGATTGTTAATGTCAATGAAAGCTCGGACAAGTTCAAAAACCAGCCAGATCCGACCAGTAACAGCGGAGTTATGGCCCTTAATTTCATTAAAAAGGACTACTTAGATCATGGAAATATTCGATGCCAATGCGTTTGGGTGCTGTATTTTCATAGGACCATTATTCTCATTATTATTATTCAAGGCCCATGTGTACATTATACACTTCTCAAAACTGCTAACTACACCGCTCACGTTTTGGGTTATATATATCGATGGGTTGAATGTTTTTCAATAAAATAAAAATTTGTCTCATATAGTGCAGATTTGTGTTATTTGTTTATTTAATTACAAACAACTATGAAATAATGATATTAACAAAATTATTCATATTTTAAATCGGTGTAGTTGGCTGTTTTGAAAAGTGTATAAAACGTGAGCGGTGTAGTTAGCAGTTTTGAGAAGTGTAGGTGTAACACGCCCGTTGATTTTTGCATTGCTTTCTGTGTGAATTTTAAAATTTAAATGCCATGTTGTCATTCATATCTAGACCCAATTTAAAAAATAATAACTTACATTCTCATCACAAATGGCACATATGCTGCCAAAAAAAACCACAGAAAAATGGGGTCATGTATCTTCTAAGAAAGAACTTGTGTCGTGAATGAATGCTCCTTTAAAAAACAAACACTCAGATGTCAAACTATTGTATTCATACACTCATTTCCACATAAGCACAATTAATTCAAAACTCACAATTTTAACATGACAATGCTTGAAAAATGAAACAAATATATAAAAATGTGATATAAACCAAAAATGGCACTTTAAATTCGTAAAAATACATTCTTATTCTTACCAAAAAAAACGAGAATATTTGCCACCACTATGCTTCACTTCATGTGATGCAATGGGTGTGCTACACCTAAGAGTTGACAATACATGAACTAATACATGAAAAGTCAATTCTCGCAATATCATACATGTAATAATACAGCAACATTAAAAGAAAATATAGTTTGTACCATTTTAATAAGGAAGACGATTTTAACTAAATTTAAGCGTTTTGTTTTTGATAAATAGCGCCAGTTTAGCCACAATATTCTTTTTTGAATTACACGTACAGTTTTGATATTTAAATATACTAGGGTTATTATGGTAAATTGGGACAATATTTTGACGTCAGTCATCATATAAATATACGCACTTAAATAGATAATGCAATTCGTCACCTAATTAGTGACTATTACAGAGAGTACAGATATATTTAAAGAAAATTTCCTTTTCAATAGGTAATTTGTGATTTAAACAACGGAATTTACAAACTGGTTTATACATTCCTTAGTTTAAACATGTGCCAGATTCAAGACTTGATTGCTCCATGATTCTAAATACTGATCTTGTAATAATTTTTCTACTTGAAGCTCTGTCTGAAACTGCCTTTGTATTTTATTTCTAATCTAATCATATATTGTTATGTTATACGAGTCATGTATTGTTTGTTTTTATATTGATCCAAGTGTGTTTTTATGTTCATCCAACTTATTGTCAATACCATTTATATTTTAAATTTTAATTGAAATACATTTTCTCTGACCTTCCACGTCAGACAAGTGCAAATTATATCATAGTATTTTATCCTTTACTGTCCACTTTTTACAATACTAAACTCATGTTATCTGGACTTTGTGTGGCCGAAACAAAACATAAATAAGTGCAATTATGCTATCAAAAAGATGCAACTAAAAATGAACATGCAGACCCAGTTTTTGTCTCGTATTTTCGAAGAAAAAGCGAGACATAGGAATCACTTTTCCGGCAGCGGCGAAGGCGACGGCGCCGTCAACACTTGGTTAACGTTTTTCGGTTATTTTATTTTTGGAAGGTACATATCTCCAATACCATCAAAGATATTGTTTTGATACTTTGTATGAAAATTCACTGGGGTAACCCCTTACACTTTCACTAAGCCACACCCCACCAATGACCTTGACCTTGACTTTATAGACGATAGAACTTAGTCAAATTTTCTTGGTTAACGTTTTTGGTTAAAGTTTTTTGGAAGGTACATATCTCCAGTACCATCAAAGGTATTGCTTTGATACTTTGTATGGCCATTCACTGCGGTAACCCCTTACGCTTTAACTAGGCCCCACCCCACCAATGACATTGCCCTTGACTTTAAAGACAAAAGAACTTCGTCATTTTTTTTGGTTAAAGTTTTTTGGAAGGTATATATCTCCAATACCATCAAAGGTATTGCTTTGAAACTTTGTATGAACATTCACTGGGGTAACCCATAACTCATAAAAAGAGGTGCCGTAACTCGTTATAAATTACAGAATTATGCCCAATTTTCAAAATACACAAGGCCTCATAAAGTCAACGTGTTCCGTAATACATTCATGTTGCAGATCAAATTGAATGTCATGTGAATCCATTGCAATATATTATATGACCTATGGCTATGTATCAAAATAAAGAACTCTGTTCTTATAATATTGTACATGTATATATCATACTGAGTGCCATGGTGTTACATGAATACTTTGCACCACATGATTTGGGAAGATGAGCTGGAGTGCATTCCAACAAACATCTGTTGTGTTTGTCTATTTTGTGTCATTTCATCTGTATCACCATTATCGATCAACATCTTATCAAATACCTGTAACTCCTAAGTCAGTTTTATGGCCTTATTTCTCTATTGAAGCAATATACATAGTCATATTAACAAATATATCTTAATATTATATATTTCGCTTTAGGAGTAACATGTTAAAAGGTGTTTCCTTAACTCTTCAGATAAAACCCTGACCTACTAACCTTGGCCTTAACTTTACACTCGATCCCCCTCCTCAAGCACCCCCCCCCCCCCACCCCCCCAATACAAATTTAAAGATAGATATATACTCCCCTATGACCCCCAACAAAACAAACCCTCGTTGTGAATTAACAAAACCTCAGAAGGCGAGACAGCTCGTTACGGTGGCCTTGTCTAATTTGTGTTATCACTGAAAACTTCGATTTTCCATCTTGATATATAAGGTGTTTCTTAGTCTTAGAACCTGTTTAAGTTAATTTCAACTCCAAAATAAACAAAACTTGTCAATGGATTCCAATGGACTACTATCATAATCCTTTTTTTTCTCCTGTTTTACATGTAGAGAAAATACCATTTTGAGATTTATCTTTGTTAGCTTTTAAATGCCACATTTCGCAGTATGTATGCTCAAAAGTGAGTGTTTGTTCACTCACTCACTCACTCACTCACTCACTCACTCACTCACTCACTCACTCACTCACTCACTCACTCACTCACTCACTCACTCACTCACTCACTCACTCACTCACTCACTCACTCACTCACTCACTCACTCACTCACTCACTCACTCACTCACTCACTCACTCACTCACTCACTCACTCACTCACTCACTCACTCACTCACTCACTCACTCACTCACTCACTCACTCACTCACTCACTCACTCACTCACTCACTCACTCACTCACTCACTCACTCACTCACTCACTCACTCACTCACTCACTCACTCACTCACTCACTCACTCACTCACTCACTCACTCACTCACTCACTCACTCACTCACTCACTCACTCACTCACTCACTCACTCACTCACTCACTCACTCACTCACTCACTCACTCACTCACTCACTCACTCACTCACTCACTCACTCACTCACTCACTCACTCACTCACTCACTCACTCACTCACTCACTCACTCACTCACTCACTCACTCACTCACAGTAAACCTATGTTACTTTCCGAAGAAAATACTGTGTCATCAGCAGTAAGTAGAGCTTATACATACTTCTATTTATTTGTTATTAGTGTCTCGTCCGTCGGATGGGGACGTAAACCGGGCGGTCCCGTGTATCGGTCTATCCTCCGAGCACGTTAAAGAACCATAGGAATCTATTCGATAATAAGAGTAGGGCACGGTTCCCGGGTTCCTGTGTATCCTTCCCCTCTCTCTGGGGCGGCTCTAAATAACATATACTGTGTTGATGAGCCGTTAAACAACATTCAATTCAATTCAATTGTTATTAGTGTGTGCCTGCATCTCGTCAGTAAGAAACTGTAGTCCTTCATATTTGGTGGACATGAACAGAACTAACTCATTTAGAAACAGGGAAAGCAATACCGGCAAAATATCTTCACCCTGACGAACACCCCCCACAAATACTTACGAAGGAGTCAGACAAATGGTTATCAATCTTAACACATGATTTAGATTTTATTATACATATTACGAATAAGTATATTTCCATCAATATTATTATTAAGTAACTTCCCCCATAGTGCTTCTCGAATCAAACGCTTTCTGAAATCGATAAATGAACAATTGTTTTGTTAAACCAAGATAAACCAATTAATATTTTCAACGAAAACAAATATGATCATTTATACCATAGCATTGTTTTAATCTTCCCTCTTAACACAATCCACTATGCTTCATAATTAACTAAAGTAATACCAGTATTATTAAATTGCGTTATATGCAAATAATTGCAATCAATCCTAATATAAGTATTACAGTCTTATATCTAATTGGGACGAAATTCATTTGCGATAGTAATAAAAACACAAGCCAGCGTATGTGATAATGTCGTTTTATTAAATGACGTATTTTTTTGGTCATTTTTAACTCGACTGATCAGAGATCAGCAGAGCTTATGCCGTGGTGCGTCGTCCGTCTGTCCGTAAACTTTTATTTGTAGCGACTACTCCTCTGAAACTACTGGATGGATATTCATGAAACTTTACAGAAATGTTGCCCATGAAGTCTAGTTATCCTAGCAAAAATGTTGATGTGAAATCCAAGACGGCCGTCAAAGCTAAAAATAGATTTTTAAAATACAAGTTTGTAGCGACTACATCTTGAAAACTATAAGTGATATTGATATGGGACTTTTTATAAAATGATCAGCATGACATGATGTTGGTCCTTGTTAAAAATCATTTTGATTCGACGTTAAACATGGCTGCCAGTGGCCATCTTTGTTTTCATAGAGTTATATAGTAAATACTCCTCTGAAACTACTTGGCGGATGTTCATGAAACTTTACAGTGATGTCTAATTGATCCTAGCAAAATTTCAGGTTGGCCAGAAATTCAAGATGGCCGCCATGGCTAAAAACAGATTTTTAAAACAAAGTTTGTAGCGACTACTTCTTAAAAACTCTAAGTGATATTGATATGGGACATTTTCTAAAATGATCAGCATGACATGATGTTGATCCTTGTCGAAAATATTTTGATTCGACATTAAACATGGGCGCCAGTGGCCATCTTTGTTTACATGGAATTTGTATAGTAAAAATTTGTAGCGACTACACCTCTGAAACTACTTGATAGATTTTCATGAAACTTCACAAGAAGGTTGCTCTTGATGCCTAGTTGATCCTAGCACAATTTCAGGTCGGCTGGAAATTCAAGATGGCCACCACGGCTAAACATAGATTTTTAAAAACAAGTTTGTAGCGACTACTTCTTGAAAACTGTAAGTGATATTGATATGGGACTTTTTCTAAAATGATCAGCATGACAATATGTTGATCCTTGTCGAAAATTATTTAGATTCGACATTAAACATGGCTGCCAGTGGCCATCTTTGTTTACCTAAGAGTTATATAGTAAAAACTTCAACTTGTAGCGACTACTCCTCTGAAACTACTTGAAATATTTTTATGAAACTTCACAGGAATGCTGATCTAGCTATCAAAATCTATCAGTAGAGCTTCAAGGTCATTGACCTCTTGTTTAAAATGGATACTTTTTAAAACTATTTTTTCAACTATAATGACCACAAGTCGCATAGTTTGGCAATACAAATCATCTTTTTGATACAAGTATGCCGTCCAATATAATTTATCTCCCCCTACCCTACCATTCGTTTTCATTAATCCTGTATTTATACAAAATCCCAACACATTTCTACCACATTCATTAAATATGATACTTATCTTCAGAAATACGTTCAACTGGTGTATCAACAATATAGTCACCTGGTAAAATATCAATCTGTCACTACCACTGCTTGCCATCACGTGAATATTTCAAGTTAAACCGTCGGTATATAAGAAACAAACAAACTTATATAATCATTTTTAGCCTTCGGCCAGTAGAGCTTATGAGATGACGAGTTGTCCGTCGTCCGTCCGCCCGTCCGTCCCTCCGTTTGCCTTTTGAATACTCTAGCACCTTCTTTGATAATCGGATCTTTACCAAACTTGCCAGGGTCTTTATATACAGGAAAGCTCGGACAAATTCGAAAACCAGCCAGATCGTATTAGTTTCACCGGAGTTATGCCCCTTGATGTGCTGAAAAATGCCACATTTTGACTTGTGAACACTCTAGCACCTTCATTTATTATCTGATCTTTACCAAACTTGCACATATTGTTGATATCAATGAAAGCTCGAAAAGTTCGAAAACCAGCCAGATCGGATCAGTAACTCCATAGTTATGGCCCTTGTTCTTTCCCCCTGAAAAATACCATTGTCTGCCTTGTAAACACTCTAGCACCTTCATTTATTATTTGATCTTAACCAAACTTGCTCCGATTGTTACTATCAATAAAAGTGCAGACAAGGTCGAAAACCAGATCGGATTAGTAACACCGGAGTTATGTACCTTGCTTGCAAAAAAAAAAGCCATTTTCTGCCTTGTGAACACTCTAGCACCTTCATTTATTATTTGATCTTTACCAAACTTTGATAGATCGTTAATATAAATGAAAGATCGAAAAGGTTCGAAAACCAGCTAGTTCGGATAAGTAACACCAAAGTTGTGACCCTTGTTGTTTTTTTCCTGAAAAATGCCATTTTCTGCCTTGTGAACACTCTGGCACCTTCATTTATTATTTGATATTTATCAAATTTTGTCTGATTGTTAATATCAATGAAAGCTCGGAAAAAATCGAAAATCAACCGGATCAGACAAGTAACACCAGACTTATGGTCCTTGATTTTCTTAAATATGCAATAAGCTATATTGAGAACCTGCGGTCGTGGGTTCAAATCCCAATGGGGGCTAATTTTTTTTTAATTTTATGGCCCAACGGGGTGCAGCAAGGTCTAGGATTTTGCCCACTGGGGCCCCCTTGTTAAAAAATCAGAAGAAATACATATCTTGTCTAAATGTAAATGGATTTTATTCTATATTTTATGGGAATTTAGGGACTCCGAGGCACAACATATACAAAACGAGTTTTGTCCTCCTGCATTATATGGGCCCCTCTACAGGGGTACAATTTGGGGAGCTTGCAGTAATTTACTATTACATAGTTTCGGCCGTATAACGCTTACTCCTTCTATACCCTTTGATATCTCAAGTTCATGTGTGGTTTATTTCTTAGTTAGGATGTGTAAATGAGCAAGAAGGTCTCGGATTTTATCTCTGCCCACAGGGGACCCCGCAGTCCCCCCACCACCCTCCCCAGCGGTACAACTTGGGGGAACTTTCAGTAAATTACTACTACAAGTTTCGGGTTTGTGACGTTAATTCCTTCTGTACCCTTTGAGCTTGGTGTACTTCTTAGTTAAGGAGTTGTAGATGTTTTTGGCTCCATCCTTGGGGGCTCCATCGAGGGAAATCAGGTAAAAACACAAGACATGGCATATCTCGTCCATATTTGAATGTATTTGATTCTAATTTGGTATGATCATTTATGGACTCGAGTCACACCATTTATAAAATGGGTTTTGTCCTCCAGTATAAAGGGGCCCCTGTACATGGATACAACTTGTGGGAGCTGAAGTGAAGTTGCAGCAATTTACTATTTGAGAGTTTTGGATTGATGACATTTACTCCTTTTATACCCTTTGAGATTTTAATTTTTTCTTAGTTAGGATGTGTAGATGCACAACAATGTCACGGAATTTGGCTTTACCCACAGGGGTCCCCCTAGAGGGTAATCGGGTCAAAGGCCAAACAAAATGCATATCTCGTCCAAATATGAATGGTTATGGTTCAAATTTGGTATGGCCGTTGATGGACTTGAGGCACAACATATATAAAACGGGCTGTGACCGCCTGCATAAAGCGGCCCCCTAGGGGAATTTACTGTAATTTACTAATACATAGCTTCTGCCATGTGAAGCTAACTTCTTCTATACCCTTTCAGATATCAAGTTCACGTATGGATTTTTTTTAGATGTGTAGATGCGCAATAAGATATGGTATTTTGGCTCCATCCACCCCGTGTGAGGTAATCCAGCAAAATAACACACAAAACGAGTTCTAATTTGGTATAGTCATTTATGGAGTATATTAAACGGATTTCACCTCTTTCACAAAGTACCCCTCGACTGGGGTACTACTTGGGGAACTTGCAATTATTTACTATTACGAAGTTTCCGTCTTGTGACGCAAACTCCCTCTATACTCTGAGAGATTTCAAGTTTATGTGTGGTGTGTTTCTTAGTTAAGGATGTGCATGTGTGGCTTCATCCACTGGGGCTACCTAGTAAAAGGTAGCTTACAAGTTAAAAGCAATGCGTATCTTGTCCAAATGTGAAATCATGTAATCTCTAATTTGCTATGGCCATTTATGGACTCGAGGCACAACATATTAAAAAGGGATTTGATCTCCTGTGAAAAGGGGCCCTCTACAGGAATACAACTTGTGGAGCTGAAGTTGCAGTAATTTACTATTTGAGAGTTTTGGCTCTACATGGGTACACCTTGGGGAACTTACAGTAAGTGATTTGTTCGATTGCCGTTTTTCTCAGTGCAGGGCAAAGGGTTCTGTCATATTTGCCATAACAACTAATTTACCCCCACCCATACCCACGGACTCCATAAAGCCACTAGAGCGATATAGGCCCTCTTCGGCCTCTTGTATTGATATCTTATGATATAGATTCTGGAATAATACAGTTAAACATATTAACTAATGATGAATTTGTTTTGAATAAGATTCATACTAAAACTGTTTACTAGATCGTTGAAACGATCTTATATAATAGACATATTTTATATGATGAAGGAACGGCTCAACGGATAATGCAATGAGCTTTGAATCATGATATCGCTGGTTTGTGCCTCGCTACATCACTGGCTTTCTTCGGTATATCTTCGGGCAATACACTTTCCCTCAGCTGTGTCTGTCGGACGGGGACATATACCAGATTGTCTTATGTATAGACTTCGACGCTCCAAGCATAATAACGACTCATATGGATCTATACAATAGTAATAGTATGGTAGTAAACCTAGATTCTTATATATCCTTTCCCTTTACCGGGAGCGGGGGCCCTAATTTACTAAGATATGTTCATGAGCCGTTAAGAAAGTTGTATCTTTTAACAAGATAATAATAAACTCCATGTGTGTGTGTTTTAATGAATGTTTAGTGTTACAGATTAATCATAATAAGAAATAAAAACGTGTATGCATTAATAAAACATGAATAAAGACGTATCTTTGTACAGAAGTCCTGCTCTGATAAACAGTAGGTCTTGGCAGTCATGTAGTTAAGAAACGATTTATAATAATCTGCCTAGCCTTATCAATTGTGTGTTATTCTGTGTCGTCAAACTTTCAAGACAGCAACCGTGATAACGCGGGCATTTTACACTTAATTATATTCGTTTTTCCTCCTTCTTGTAGTCGTAATCTTTCATATTTGGTTTTCCTCTCCTCGACCATCATTGAAAATAGTTTAAGAAATAAAATCAAACACTTCTAAATTATTTAACCACTTACTATCATTATATTCCCATTTAATACTTAATACCAGTATACCATTATTTAACCACCTTTCGCAGTTACCTAATTTACCTAATTTATACCATTATAACGCATTTCTTTCCGTTCGTCAGTTACTTTTTTACTTTCGAAACTGTACCGCCTACATATACCAACATCCACACATCAATTACATTGACGCTATGAGGGGTTTAATCAATTATATATGCTCGTAGTTAATATCACAGAGATAGCTACAGTTAATTAATATATACATATGTAATTACCTTAGTTGAACATAAACATGACAATATATAAATGCATACTGACGTATATTCTTATTACATTGACTTATTCTTAGTAACAAGTACCACTTCTTTAGCGGAGACTGGTGACGTTTATTACCATATTAACATAATCTTGATTTATCGTCACAAACACCTGACACATGTCTGGCAGATTGTGACATATTACTTCTAATCAACACGTTCTTAGACTTCTTCTTTTATTTCGATGAACACTATACATGGGAACATACGATTGATATGGCCTGACGCTTCGCAATAATACTTTTCAATATATTTCAGCATATTCGGAGGAGTTGTCATGGTTACCCTTCAAACACCTATTCTTGGTATAAACTCTCGACGGCACTCACTGCTGTTTTCACCATTCTCGCCCTCGATCGATACTAGTATCATCTCTTGTGTTTGACGCTTGGAATTATGGGGGAAAAAGTAGTCCGGTCAGGTGATTTGATATATATAGCTAGGGACCAAAACCCAGGTTTTTGTACCCAATCTAGACACGCCGGACAAAAGCACCAAACTTTCCTCAAATGTGTGTTTTATATTTCTATGTAGTTTTAAAAGGGTCCCCAAAGGTTCGTGAATCCCTAAATGTATTAGGATTATATGCACACCGAATTACCGCATCGCGGATGAAGTCCTGAAAAATCAGAGGGCACCTGCCGAATATCAGTGATGAATTTGAAAAAAATCGAAATGACGTCAGTATGCTGTTTTCACATGTAGTGTCAAACGTTACAGCATAGTTTATTTCAAGGTATGCAAAGTGTCAATTACATGTCTACGACTTGATCGTAGATACTTTTTGAAATATGGAAATATGAAACTACTTGCTTCACATACCGAGATAGTGGTCGTGTGATGCCTTTTGATATATAGAGTTTTTAATGTAAATCCATGAAACAAGTTTTGTGAACGCATTTGTAACTCCCAAAACCGCTCACTGTTTCTTTATGCAGCTTGCTAAACATATCAATCTAGTATTATTGTGGTGACTTTTGATATATATAACTCATTGGCGTAGAGAACAGGAGAGAGAGAGAGAGAGAGAGAGAGAAGAGAGAGAGAGAGAGAGAGAGAGAGAACTTTCTAGTATCCCTATTTTGGTATCCCCAAGTCAATTTGTCGAAACTTTCGTTTCAAGCGTAAAACTTCCAAAACAGTTAAAAGTAAATATAAAAAAACAGGAAAATCAAATGTAGCATTCAAGGACCCCAGTCAACCACAATCACGCACAGAAACAAAGAAAAAAGGCAAGCTATGACATCACAAACATAAAAGGATTGACAGAAGGGCTACCGCCTTGGAACGGTCAGTGGCAAAAAGGCCGCTGTGAGGGGTGGGGGATGTAAACCAGGTTCTAGGGTGCACCAAACCTCACTCTTACCCTATTGTCATCCAAATAATCGTGTAAATAAAAATATTCCCTTCAGGATATATTCTCTAACAAACAAGGCAGCATTAATAGGCAATATAAGTAAAACACACACATGATCACGTATATATAATATAAAACAACAAAAGCCTAGAAAGCCACAATGCAAGTACTCGATGACTTGACAGAAGCCATAGCAAGAAGAGAACAAACCGTTAAGGGTACGACAAGACAACATTTAAGACAAACATCAAACGCTACCGTCTTATGATAATTTAGGTAGACGTCATCATAGGGTCAACAATCTGTCCGGTCATCGCACAATCAAAGGGGAAAGTATAGTGGCGAACTGTAAATGGGTCAATACAAACACTTAACATGCAGTGCGTTGCAAAATGATTGGGTCATAACCGCTCTTGATAAACATTTTAACACGTTTATTAAAGATGAATGGCCACCCTTTTTGTAGCATTATCAATTAACAAATTTAACTCTTAAACATCATATGAATATTTCTTGATAGTCCCGGATAGAATTTAAATCCGCTACTAACTTGTTTGTAAAATAAATATTATTCGCATGACGTATATACTACTTTTACCACTGCGTGACTGCACGGGAAAATTGAGTAAATCTGAATTGTACAACTGCACAACTATTGCCAGATAATTGATAAATACATTTACCTGTGGACTAATTTACCTGTTCAAAGTTTTCTACGTCATCAAATAAAATCTTATTCTCGCTTTTCAAGTTATTGCAGTGTGCTAATTGTAAATATATATTGTTGTGCATTGATTTCGATTTAAATAAACATAAACATGTTCATGAAACAAAACATGGCCGGAGAATTTTAAAGATTGTATGGAAGTAAGTATGACCAAAGATCATACGAAGTTTGTAAATCACATCACCATAGCAGTGAGGTTTGTGATATTCATTGTCGCGGAAGAGTTCTTAAATTACTTTTAATGCTGATCAGGGTAACGATAATAAATTTTGCAAAGGCTTTTCGAATTTTATGGTAACGGTAGCTCTGCTGGAGTAGCTTTTTAGTTATACAAATATTACGAATATTAAAAACCAACAAGTTGAGAAATATATACCCCATAAGAATCTCGGGGGAAATCGAAGTGGGAATAATTAAAAATATCAAAATTAAAGTCGTCTCTGTTATCATAGATTTTACTCATGATTTCACCATTTTAAATAGAGAGATGTAAATCAAGAAAAGAAGCAGCAGTATCAGAAATGTTAGCTTTGTTGAGTTGAAGTTCTTTAGAATAGATAGTATTAACCACATTAGAAGAGAAAGGATTGTCAATGTTCAATACCGAGAGGTGTCATTAAAGGCTTCAATTACATCTGCATGAGTAACGGATAAAAGACTCAAAACATATGTGACAAGAGGTGCACAGTTCGTACCCATAGGAATACCCACAATTTGTCTATAAACGATAGTTACATACCTGACAGAGAAATATTATCTAATAGGAAAATGAGTGCATCACAAACTTCAGGGCAAGTCTACATAGTTTCATTGTCTAAACTGCCGTTCGTAAAAAACGCGTTATTATTGTTACAGGCCAAAACTGTAGTTTTTCCTAGATCACTAACCTTTTCTTTGATATCGTGATGTGTCAATGTTGTATATACGTACTTACAGGTGAAACTTGACGTTTATTGTAAATTTTATCAAGAACGTCTCCTGAATGTTTAATTAACCAAAAATACATTAATCCCATAGTTTTCTTAAGCTTTAGCACAATATTGTTTAACGTGATCTTCAACGGCAGTAATACAATAAGTTAAACGTTTGGAGATGTTTGTTGTGGTGTTATAAGTTGTTGTTTTTGTAATCCAGTACATAGTTGGAAGTTTGTATTGCTTTCCCTCTACCCCAGCCTTCAAAGTAGTGCACCGAGTGATATGCGTTGAATACTTTTAAGATTACTTTTTCCAAGTAGAAAGGGAGTTTGGGTCCCCATGTTCTCTGCGACACCATTTTATACTAAATTTCTCTGACCACGACATGTATTAAAATCAATAATTGAAGGTAATCTATACTTCGGACCTTAAGAAAACAAATGCCGAATACGTTTATCTACAATATCAAAATTACCAGTGTTGACATGACCTGCCGGAACTTGCCAGAGCATAGCAAAAGTTTGATATTTCTTATGAGTGTTATTTACTATGTCAAGATCAGAAACTATTTTGTTGTAGTTGAAAAAATATTCCTTATTTTTTCTTTTATTTTCTTTTTTTATATTTATAACAAATTATATGATTTTCTGAATGTTTTTTAGTATTATAGGAATAGAATCAACAGCATGATTATCTCGAAAAATACTTGGCATGTAAATAAAATCAATACCCTTATTGAGATATAGTATTTTTAGAAAATGTCTGACGTGATCAGACACCTCAGATCAGACTCCAGGATCAGACATATGGGGTCGGAGAACATGTTATGTGTAGCTTTGAATTATGTAAGCAGCGTTATACAAAGGATCTGTACGAATGAAAATTTTGTCTGCTTCCTCATCGATCGACTTAAGCGAAGAAATGGACACAGAGGTGAGACATGAAAGAAAAGAGTGCTTTCTAGACTGACATAGTTACACGCGATTTACGTTTGATGTTATCATTACGCGTACGATCACGAGACCTAAAGTTACGCTCTCGAATAGAAAATATAGAAAAATGTCAAGGATCTTTTGATATATTTCCTTGTTGATAAATATTATCATTAAGGCCCAGTAGATATTGTGTCTGCAAGTTTAGTTCTGCAATATGTTTAGTTTTTATTTTAAAGTTTTTAGTAGCATCTTTATCAGAACTCATATATTCAATCGGTTGAAAAGTAACGTTACTAAATGTATGACCTGACTGACGGAAGTGTTGGTAAAAGTTTTTTTTCTGTTTCTTCTTTGTAACTTCTTTGGACTACCTGCATTATATTTATGTCCACGAAATTAAACTTTTAAAGTTCAACCTGTTTGTCCAACAATATGTGGTGCATTTCAAGTCAAAATATCAACATTTGAAACTAGACGTACAATAAACATTCTACCATTAACAGCTGATTTAATGGTGGACTTATAACAGAAATAATTGCAACAACTGCCTCTCTCAGCATTGTACTTGCTAATAGAGGGAAATATCCTGCGTCTTGACGTTAACTTCATCACATATTTAGCTAAGGATATTGTAGTGTGTTTTGACATATAGAAATACTTTCTAATACCATTAGTGTTGACCTCAACTTTTCCCATGCAAACAACTGGGACTAAATGTTGCATGGTATATCATGCGATACTATCAGATACGTTAAATATTTATCACTATTTGAAATCTTACTTATAAAATGCATGTTAGAAACATTAAATTTGGTTCAAGGTGTCGCATTATTTGTAGTGCACAAGTTAGGTGATAAATGAACATATAGGTTTAATTACTCCCAGTCAATCTGGTGCATTCGAAAGGAGTTCTATATAAAGGAGTGCTAATCTTTCTTTTTAGTACAGTTTCCTGTTATTTTTTGGACTGTAACTGTATTCCGGACGTGTAATTGCTATTTTGAATGCATCTCATTCAGTTTTAGATATGAATTTTGAAAAGTGGAAGTAGATAAGGTATGAATGAGTTAGAAGCTGAGCAAATGTTGACATTTGTCCCAGTGTTTGTAGACTTTCTTATAAGAAACTAACCACCCTATTTTTTCTTCTAGATTTTTAATAGCAGACATGTTTATCTTCATGACAGTAAGTTTCCTAGTATCCATATCAGGTTTGAGTTTTCTACAGGTTTTTAAACAAGGTCAGATAACAATAGAAGGCAATGGAGAAATCTTTAGTGTATTTAAGCCTATTCTTACATTTTGTTCACCATATTTATGTTTACTCTTTAAATTTATATCCGTGTTGTAAGTTTAATCATATAGTAACATGAAATATTTGTTCATTTTGGCACCTGTCCTTTTCATGTTTGAGTGCATAATAAAATAAGTATAAAGGTCGAACAGGAAATGCAGCTTTCACAGAATACAGTAAACCCCAAAACACGCAAAAAGACAAACATGAATGGCAATGTTAATAAGGAATAAAGGCATATGACGTCACAACCACAAACAGGGTTGAGAATAGGGCTACCGCCATGGAACGGTCAGTGGCAAAAAGGGCCGCTGGGTGGGGTTTAAACCAGGTTCTAGGGTGCACCAAACCTCACACTTACCCTACTGTCATCCCAATAAAACGGGACAGTATAAATAAAGAAATCCCCTAACCCACAAGGCAGCATTAATAGGCAATATAAGTAAAACACAAAGATGCTCGTGTATATTGTATATATACATGTAAATACAAAAAAAAAGCCTAGAAAGCCACAAAGAAGGTACTCAACAAGAGAATAAATCATTGAGGGCACAAGACAAACATCAAACGTCACCGTCCTTTTGGGCTTTAGGTAGACGTCATCATAGGGTCAGCCTGTCCGGTCATCGCACAATTAAAGAGGAAAGCATAGTGGCGAACTGTAAATGGTCCACCACCAAGCATGCAGTGCGTTGCAAAATGATAGGGTCATAACCTCTTTTGATAAACCTTTTAACAAGTTTAACAAAGATAGTATGAAAGTGATCATGACCAAGGATCTTACGAAGTTTGTAAATCACATCACCATAGAAGTCAGGTTGTGATATTCCTTGTCGCAGAAGAGTTCTTAAACTACTTTTATATTTGAAACGAAGATCAGGGTTACGATAATACAATTTTGCGAAGGTTTTACGAAGTTTATGATAACGGTAGCCCTGATGGAATAGCTTTTTAGTTATACAAAGATTACGAATAGTAAAGTCCTCAACTCGAGTACAAGCTCTAGAAAAACGAATAAGTTGAGACACATAGACCACATAAGAAGTTGCTCGGGAACATCCCCATCTAAATGGGGATAATTAACAATATCAAAATTAAAATCATCTCTCTTGTCATAGAGTTTGTTAATTATTTTACCATTTTCAATAGAGAAATGTAAATCGAGAAAAGAAGTGTTAATATCAGAAATATTAGCTTTGTTAAGTTGCAGTTCCTTAGGATATATATTACTAACCATAGTAGAAAAGAAAAGGATGTCAATGTTCAATATGTCATCCAGATATCGAGAGGTGTCATTAAAGGCTTCAATAACATCTGCCTGGGTATCTGGTGAAAGACTCAACATGAAATCTCTTTCATAGCGATATAAAAACAAATCTGCGACAAGGGGTGCACAGTTCGTTCCCATAGGGATACCAACAATTTGTTTATAAACGGTAGTTCCATACCTGACCAAAATATTATATAATAAAAAAATAAGTGATTCACAAACTTCAGGGCAAGTCCACATAGTGTAATTGTCACCACTGCTGTTAGTAAAAAACGGTTTAATATTGTTACATGCCAAAAATGTAGTATTTTCCCTAGCAAAAGTTTTTTGAATGAGAGCAATAAGCTTGTCTTTGATAAGGTGGTGTGGTAAAGTAGTATATAATGTAGAAAAAAACATACTTATAGGTGAATCTTGACGTGTGTTGCAAATTTTATCAAGAACGTCACCTGAATTTTTAATAGACCAAAATAAATTAATCCCAGAGTTTTCATACGCACAATATTGTTTAACGTGATCTTTAACGACAGTAAGACAAGGTGTTAAAAGTTTGGAGATATTTGTAGTGGTGCAAGAACTAGAATTGGAAATGAAACGGGTTTTATATGGTTGTTTGCGTAATTTGGGAATCCAGTACATCGTTGGAAGTCTGTTTTGCTTTTCGTCTATTCTAGACTTGAAAATCTTGCACTGAATGATATGCGTCGAAACAACAATATCTTCATTAGATTGCGCTGGAGTATACGAATTAGTACTCCCGAGTTCCTGAGATAAAACATTGACTGATGGAGGCGTCAAACAATAATTATATTATTAGCTGCTTTATCAGCAGGAACTAAAAAACATTCAATCATTTAATTCAGACAGTTATTACATTCAGTCTGTGGCATCGCTGAAGACCACAACTCCTCTAAAGACCACAACTCCGATAAAATCCACATACATTTCCGCTAAAGTCAACAACTCCGCTATAGTTCAAACATAGTCCACAAAAAATCGAAAGCCAAAGTCCACAACATTTTCCGCTAAAGCCCAGTAAATGAAATGAAATGTATCTAAAAGGAATCCATATTGGCTACGTCATACTAACATGGCCTTCACTCTCGCCAAAAGCCATTTTCAGTAGTATGTTCAAAATCTTGACATATTGTAATGCTCAGTTGCTATATAAACAATATGGCTGGAATTACAACATAGGTGCAGGTAATATCAGCGCGTTATGTAAGTATGATAAGCATGATGATAGTATTGATTTTGACCGAAATGGCTTTGACGAGAGTGCATTAGGGTGTATAGAATCATCAATCATTCAATTTTCTCAGCTCATGTATTTTAGACTATTTTAAAAAAATCCAGGCTTGAATTTATATCATATTAGCATACATTTATGCAGCAGTGAAATTATTTGGTGCATTTTTTTTCATGCAAACTGTATCACTAAGTGCAACACTTCTCAGAAACGAGATAAACGGGCTCGACACAAATGATTCTTTACTACCTGAATGAAGTGTGTTTTAGGAACAAAAACATCATATTGTCACTATTAAATGTAATATACATATTTGCTGTATAACAAATGTTTGGGACAAAAGTAAAAATGTAATCATCAAATAACTTAACCTGTTGAAGTTTGGCACTTGTAGAGATACAATGAAATTATGCAAATATTGGTATTAAAAAAAATATATTTATTACAAAGTCACAGTTATAGGAAAATAATTTGAGAAATTTTGTTATCGTACAACTAAAAGGGTAAATCTAAATCAGAAAATAAAAACACATTTTCCCTTTATTTTAAATTTACGCGGTTATCCCATCGACGTGACTATTTACCCACTAACCCACTGTAATACGTCGAAATACATACTAGACATGATCCTGAAGTATGGCGGGATTAGCCGACAATGTACGATTGCAGTCGACTGGCAATGGCTAGTCCGAGATTTAAATATTACATGATGTATTGTCCGGCCCTTGTGGTTGGTATATTGCATCGTGACCGAAATGATTACTTACCGTGAAGTTTAGCACACCGCTTCATATGTGGAAAAGAAGAGGTCGTCAACCGAGTGGCCAAAGTAATGGAGTATCATCCGGGCATGCAATAAATACTCCGAGGAATTATTCAGTAGTAAGCTTTTTGTTGCTTCTCTATGGTCCTCCGCTTATTTCCAGAAGGACTTTAATATAATGCATATAACTACTAGCAGCTTGCGAATTGTGGTCTTTAAAATGGCCGCCAACAAAATACCCATAACACTATATCTGGCAATACTCTTCGTGAGTGATTCGATTGAAACTAAAACTAAAAATATGGCCAGATCGTTGAGACGTTGGAAATTATGTTTACAACAGAGGCAAGAGGGATCGATCGCACTTGTTGTTGTACATGGGAAAACTATGTTTTGTCAATAAAACATGATTGATATAAGATTATAACACCAGCACTGTTTTTGCCACCATTAAATTATTTTTGTCATTTTACTGAATGATATTTGTTTATCGTACGTCATGCAAAATAACCCTACATGTTACAAAACAACGGAGCAAAGTAATGTGTCGGTGGCACGTTTGCAATGCTAAGGTATATCAATCACTATACCAATACAACGAGATCGCTCACATGACAAATTGTCGCAACCAATCAGATTGCAGATCGTTGCATTTGTTATATACTATTTCATACTACGGCATAAATCTGATTGGTTCCGACAATTTGGCATTTGAGAACTCTGGAACTATCAAAGTGTTTCTAAAAGTTCCCTTTTCTATATCTTTCACAACGAACTATAAATATTTAAAAGAAAACGCGGCCATTTTGAGATATGTAGGCCCTATCAGGTAGATATATTGATGTCAATAAGTGTCACACTCAAAGTGCGCAGATGCGACTTAGATTACCGCCAAAAGGACATTCAAAATCAAAGTTATGATCAACATGTTGCAATGTCATTTAGCCGGATCTTTTTAGTTTGTTTATTTACATAAAAGCAGATATAACACTTTTAACTGTATTATAAATAACAAACAAAGCAACGCAATGCAACAAACGCAAAAAAAACATCAACACGTGTGGCTAACGGCTATATTGTTTATATAGCAACAATGCAATATATTTGTCTCGTTGCCTTTCGGCTAAGAAAATGTCAAAATTATCCCCACTTAGATGGGATGTTCCCCGAGCAACTACTTTTTCAAATTATTGTTTCTTCTAGAGCTTTTACTCGAGTTGAGGACTTCGATATTCGTAATCTTTGTATAACTAAGAAGTTGCTCCATCAAGGCTCCATCAAGGCTACCGTTACAATGAATATAGAAAACCCTTTGCACAGTTGCATGACCGTAACCTTCATCTACTTTTAATATTTATTTTTTTAAGAACTCTTCTGCGACAAGGACTACCTCAACCTGACTTTTATTGAGTCGTGACTTACAAGCTTCGTAAGATGCTTGGTCGTGATCACTTCCATACAATATTTATTAAACTTGTTAACAACTTTATCAAAAGAGGTTATGGCCCTATCATTTTGCAACGCACTGCATGTTTAATGGTTGACCCATTTACAGTTCGCCATTATGCTTTCCTCTTTGATTGTGCGATGACCGGACAGATTGTGATGACATCAGCCTAAATCCTCAAAGGACGGTCGCGTTTGATGTTTGTCTAAACTATTGTCTGGTTGTACCGAGCAGGTGAGCAAACTTAGGCTTTAAACGTTGCAATCTCTTAACATTAAACACAATACTGAAATGACTTGACTTCTTCAAGCGAAACTTTAACATTTATGAATTCCGTATAACAAAGTATATTTTTTTATTTTTTTTTATTTATATTTTTATATTTTATTCGGTATTCATAAGCACAGCACAATCAAACCGTTCATGAACACATCATTGATGTTAATAAGATACATGGGAGAATATATATGAGAATATATATGCAATAATTAGTATTTCACACAGTATACTTTGATTAAAATGTATACTACATGACAAAGTTGTCCTTTCTGTAATTAGTTGTAGACCCTTTTTGTACAAATAAAAATAAGTATAAAAGTCGAATAGGAAATGCAGCTTTCACAGAACACAGTTAACCCATAAACACGCAAAAAGACACAAACACGAATGGCAATGTCATAAGGAATAACGGCATATTACGTCACAAAAATGGTTAACAATAAGGCTACACCTTGGAACGGTCAGTGGCAAAAAAAGGCCGCTGGGGGTTTAAACCAGGTTCTAGAGTGCACCAAACCTCATATTTACCCTACTTCATCCCAATAAAACTGGACAGTGTAAATAAAGAAATCCCCGCCATGAAATATTGTCTAACCAACAAGGCAGCATAAATTTGCAATATAAGTAAAACACAAAGATGCTCGTAAATATATAAATACAAAAACAAGAGCCTAGAAAGCCAAAAAGAATGTACTCAGTGAATTGGCAGAAGCCAGAGCAACAAAAGAACAAGCCATTGAGGGCATGCCAAGACAAGATTGCAGACAAACATCAACGTCACCGTCCGTTTGGGCTTTAGGTAGACAACAAAAACCTCAAACTAAATACATGAAAGACACATTTAGCGACTTTGGTCGACACGTTTGGAACAATATACCGGTCGATATACGTTATCTTCCTACTATCCAGTCATTTAAATATAATTATAAAAAATGTTTGTTGCAAAATGCACATTGATATGAATGATATTAAAGGCAATTTTTAATTTTTTTTAATTTTTTTTATTTTTTTTTGCTTGGATATATATGTACATTATATAAGACTATTACGATTTTCTTTTATATTGAAATATAACTGAGTGTTTGTCGAAGATTGAATGTTGACTGTTATTGTTAGTGTATTTGTTAAAAAACACTAAATGTTTGTTAATTTATATACAGAAGATCGCATTGAAAATATGATGTTTATTTCTTGATATTATGTCATAATGTGTTAACCTTCTTTAAATAAAGAATTTATTATTATTATTATTATTATTATACAGCTAAAATAGCAGATAGCACACTTTTATTGAGGCATACTATTTAAACATGATGCCAGTGGGAAAATAGAGGACTTGAAATCATGTCCGAGTTGATAGTGTAAGTAATTTATTTAAAACATGTGAATACACAATATTTCGACGTCAACGTAATTATGGAAGCTGAAGATAACTTAATTTACTATATAGTATAAGTGTTGTCTTAGTCACCTTTACAACAATGTCCCATCTTGTCTCACAATTGATTGTCCTGTCATGCTCTTTCTCCGGACACATATCAGTGATATATATTCAAATTAGGCCTTAAGGTCTGACACAACCAGCTATACCTAAAGCTCCGTGGTGGTGAAAATTGGCATTATACTTTGGTGGAAATGACCCATTTCTATTTTATTTTGTTTGTGTATGTATAAGAAAGCATATTCATATGTTTAAATAGATTAGTGATGAACATTTCCCAACTTTCGAATGCATGCATACACGTTGTGAGCAATGAAAACAGCTGTACCCTTGACCTCTTTGTTAAACATACAAACGCTTTTTTACTTATCTAATTACCCAAACGTTTTTTTTGGTTTTTCAAGCGCAGAGATATATTTCTATATGAACGGTACCCTGATGCATTATCAATACTGCAGCAAATCATTAATTAAATTAAATTAATTAATCAAACATTGATGTCAATGGGAAGAGTAATTGGTGGTCCCATACCTTAAAGGCACTAACCCTCCAAATAACGGCCAATTTACACTGCAAAATCGTTTATCCAAACCCTATCTAAGTGTTTAGGTCATAAAATAATGTATATTTGCCAGTTAAACGTATAGTTGTTCACGGGTTCTTAAAATACCCGTGAATGAATATGTGTAAAATGAATTATGAGTTGGTAACTCTTAATTCGACGATCCAGTTTTGGGGTTTTGCCTGGCTGGTTAAAGCCGTTTGTATTGTGTCTATAGAGTTCGGATAGAGTTTAGATTCTCAAAAACTCTTAATTCGACGATCCAGTTTTGGGGTTTGGCCTGGCTGGTTAAGCTGTTTATACTGTGTCTATAGAGTTTGAATTCTCAAAATATGTAAGTTGTATATATACCTCGCCATCAGTATGTTTAGAAACGGTGTACCTATGTGGTAAAATGTGGCTGTTGTTGGTGGGATAGCTACTTTAAGTGGGAGTATGTCGTATATGAAAAATGAATATCCCACTATAATTAATAACGTCTACTGGTATCTTGGTTACAAAAATGTCACCTTTTCCCTTATATTGCAGATTTTACTATCAAGGATGTGTGCTTTTATATGGCTCCTCTCACCTAGATATGTCAGTTTTGGACATGAAAAGTAGTTTTATTTCACCCTTGTGCTTGTGCTACTAAAACGCTAATTTATAGCTGTTTATGAACACTATTTATGACACCATTCTAGCAGAAATGTGATCGACATGCTAATATCTATATTATGCAACAAGTATTTAGGGTCAATTGCAGAACGTGTATTTTTGGAGTCATAAAATTAATTATAACAGCCAGGTAGGGTAATGTATTTTTTATTATTTTTTTTATGTATATTCTTTTATATATTTATTTTTGTTTCATTGTAATTGTTAAAAGAAAAAAATAAACAAAACAGCTATACAGTGGTTATGTGAAAACGAACACTGTTGATGGCGAAATTGCGGCTGGTACAGGACTCGAACTCTTAAAGGGCAAGTGCTCTACCAACTGAGCTATCTGGCCCAACGCGAACAAAATATCATCACATATACATACCAATATTAAACAAATAATCGGTATGTGCCGATTAAAAGTATACGTGGTCGTTTGGGAAGATGTTGTACACTCCGTTACGTCTGTACTTATCCAGTTTTGTTATGTTTTTTTTCCTTCTAACAACCTGGAAAGATACACACATAGTTGTGTGTAAAGTGTTGGTAAAACATTATAAATTAATTAACTTAAATTTGTTTTACATTTTGAATGCTTGCTAATTGTGATATGGTAAAACTAACCTGCGAATGAGAGAAGCCTGCCTGCACAAGTCCAACTGCTATCCCCCTTTCTTCAACAGGCATGCGTTCCATTTTATGTTTTTCAGGTGTATCCATTCATACACGGTATACAAAACGTCGATCCGTTTCATTAGTTATGAAATGCAATTGGCACGTGCAACTAACCTTGTTTTGACCGTTCACGCGTCAACACACCCGAACAACGAGATAACACAAATTTGATTGCTGAATATCACTAAGACGTTACCACAATTAACACTTGAGCAATTTAAAGGACTCATCTTCAAAAATGAAATAACCATCCAAAATCGGAGTACTTATAACGTTTTTAAGTGTATATGCTATATACCTCGTCGCCAGTAGGTTTAGAAACGGTGTACGTATGTTAACATAATTGGCTGTTTTTAGCGAAATAGCTTATTCAAAACCTCAACATTATCTTTTTCTTTTTATCTAATACTCAGCACCTTTTTACTTTATTGTTACAATACCTTTTCTATAATATCTATGATTTCCTTGAAAACCATGCTTTTCTGTGTGACTCGTGTATCTTTTCCATGTTATGCCACTGTACCCAATACTTGGGTTTCAGCCAGCTTGAGACAGCATTTACATTACAAGTGGCAATGAGCGTTGTAGCTCTATATTTTAAAGGGAATTTAGCGATACAGCCAAACAACTCTATAATTGAGAGTTCTGAAACACTTGGAAAAAGGTGAAAGAATTATCAAAATCGGATGATAAACAAAAAAGATATGACCATTTAAAGGTTGTTCTAAAACGAATATGGAAGCCGCCATTTTTTAGAACTATGACGTCATAGTTCCATATTACCATATATGGAATATTGATAAATATCATTTAAAACGAAGATTTTTTTTTTTTTACTGGTGCTATAAATCATTATTGCCATTAAGTATTACATATTTTTCATACAGTTGCTTAATTTTTTCCCTATAAATAAGTAAATTTCCATATTTATAAATATTCCATATATGGTCATTTAGAACCGTGATGTCATAGCTCTCAAAATGGCCGCTTCCATATCCGTTTCAACAGAAACTTCAAATGATCATATCTTCTTTGTTTATCATCCGATTTTGATAATTCTTTCAGCCTTATTCAAGTATTTCAAAACCCTCAATAATAAAGATGGTTCGGCTGTGTCGCTACATACCCTTTAACTTATTCTGTCATTAGTTAAATCATTTTGTCAGAAAAATGTTGATCTTCGTAAAGTCCTTATTCCGCCATTAACAGCCAAAGTTTACAACAGATGTGCACCGTTTCTAAACCTACTGACGATATATATATATATATAACACATATTTTGAGAATCTAATCTATATCCGAACTCTATAGACACAATACAAACGACTTTAACCAACCAGGTCAAACCTCAATACTGGAGCGTCGAATTAAGAGTGACCCCCCCCTCGTAATTCAGTTTACGCATATTCAATCACGGGTATTTTAAGAACCCGTGAATAAACCTATAATTTTAATCGGCACCTATACATTATTATATGACCTGAACACCTGGACAGAGTTTTAATACACGGTTTTGTAGTGTAACCCTTCCATTATTTGGCGGGTTAATGTCTTTAAATATCCATATTTTGATATTTTTACATATCAGCTTTTTTACCGTCACTAATTGATATATTAGTACAAGCAACCTGAAGGAATCTGGACATGTAAGACGGTATTATGCATTCACAATGACCTTCGACTTGAAAGAATATCCTCATTACCGTCCAGGTGACAATTAATTACGATGTCATTAATAACAATAGCAATCAAATAGTTATAAGCAATATACATACGCCATTGGTCAAAGAAACGTGCCCATTAAACCACTGAGGTATCTAGGGGCTATATAACCCATGTGTCAACTATACTCTCGGCACTCACTCTGGACATCTGCCGCATAGTCGAATTTGTCGCTTTCGAACTTTTCGGTAGATATCGCGCTCAGAAAAAAAAGATGTTTGTGAAAGGACTTTTACTGTTGGGAGTTGTTGGTATGTATATATATGTTAACCTCTCATCATTGCCATTTGCATGAAGTTTCTTATATGAGTGTTCGTTTTATATGAAAACATATAAAAGGAGTTGACAATTGTGCTTTATATTTAGGGGTATAAGCCAGTAAACTATTAGGATTATACACCGAGTTCCATATTTTCTGATTAACAGACACTTACAAAATACCTTTTTTATCATACGATTTTTTTATCTGAGTTATTCAATGAACTAGCGAGTTGCTATCGATTTTTTTTTTTATTTAATCGACATATTTTGTATATTATCATTGAAAATATTGCATGACGTCATCCGATTTTATTTCACATATGGTTAATTTCAAAAATACTAAATGATGTTATGACGAGCGGCAAATAAGAGATAGCATATGTTCAAGTATTATCTCTTGACTCAAAGTTTATAGGTTTACTTTAATCTTTGTACAACGTTTTTTTTTAAGACAATATTTGTAGCTATTTTGCCCTTGGAAATAACGTATTTGCTTATCAAAAAGGTTCGAATCTCACTGGGAGCTCAATTTGTAAGTGAAAAAATGTGTATTCTTACGGATGGTGGGAGGTATACAGTACTGGTTCTACCCAGGAAAAAGTGGTGGTCTGTCGCCATCATGAAAAAAACTGACCGTCATATATAGCCTAAAAAGTGCCGAAAATGGCGTAAACAACTATTTAACTAACCAACATAAAAAGGAGGAAGTTTGCATTTGTTAGTCACTAGTTTCATAACGTTCGTAAATTTGCCACTAGGGAGAAATATAGTGGATCTGGACAAACAACCAGTTTAAACATTTCATTTCAATTAAGAAAGTGATAATTTGTATTAGTGAGCAATTAATAATTGAATATTTTTATTCATACTGATTTAACGAAACAATACTAAAAACGGAGGTGAACCAAATGGTCAATCGTACAAACTCGCTCATTTCCGCAGATCATCGGAAATAATGCTCGTAGGTATTTCCAAAGATACATGTCGATTCGATGGGTTTGGGTGCTTTGCCCCGGCAAAGTACCGAAACACAAATATAGACCCGGAAATGGATTGACTTTAAACATTATTTGTATTATTTATTAAATTGTATACTCTTTTGAAATAAGTCTTATCATTTTATGGTCAGTTTAAATTAAAATAGTTAAATATAAAAATATTTTGTAATGTAATTACGTAATGTTATTTTACATGACAAAAGGAGCAGCATGATGGTTCAATGGGCGCCGCCATTGTTTATTCCACATGACCGACCCCACGTGACCATAAAGTAGTATCCAAGAGGGTGTCTATTCCTTTCCGAGATTGTTTTTGAAAAAAAAAATGGTTGAGACAGTTCCGATTGTCAAGTGGTCGGACATGCTTGATAGTGGAGAGTTATCAGGGGAGACTAACCACCGTCGTTCCTCATTGAACGCCGTTAGTGGTCCTGAAAAAGTTAAACACTCAAACGAAATGTTTCCAGAGATGTTTGAAACGCTTATATGGTTTAAACCAATATTTCAGTCTTCAACTTGTTCTTCTGCAATAACACCATGATGAAAATAAAATCATTATTTTCATTTTTTTCTTTAGTTTAAACAGTAAATAACTTATTTTGCCTTTTCATTTCAGCGTACTTCGCCGCCCCATCACGTAAGTATATACATTGCTGGTGTATTATATTAAATGCTTTGCTTTTTACATTATCTTTAGCAATTAGGTTAGTTATTCCGGGCGTTAGGCATGCTTAACTTATTCACTGTTTCCAACATTTATGGTTTTAAGGTGGTGCCAGTGGATGTGAGAGGTATTGCGCCTTATATTACCTCTCCTAAGCAAACACAATAAAACTGAGTATGCTTTTTTTCTTTATTGTTCGAGTTGCTTCTAGGGAATCCTATTTTCAGTATTTTAATTTATTTACTTATAATCGTAAAGATATATAAAACGTTACGTGGTCCCGCCTTAATTACATTAAGCAATGGGAAAGCTTATATTAGCAGGATTTTATAACGGATATATCGACAATAAAACACGTTTAAAAACATCTTTTACTAAAAAATGCAATAACCTGTTTAAAATTACCTATTAAATGTTTTAATTTTACAATATGCAAACATTTTAAGCCGAAATTAAGGTTTTATTTGATACCCCAGCCGACCCCGTTTTCGCTTCTTGGAGAAGGGGTTGGATGGGGTATGAAAGTTAATATTCGGACCACGTAATGAGTACCGTTTATGATTTCGTGATTTCTAGAGATGTCGTACTGGCCATTAATTAATAAACAGAAATGATATGTAATTGGTTTTATGTTACCTTTTGTCATTAAATGTCACACAATTCGTCAGCTGTCACTGCTTGTGTCATTTACGAACGCTAACCAAACATGGTCGTCGTGCACATGTGCTTCGGAGCGTGCCAGAAATAAATACATGCATTTACATATATACATGATATACGTTTGTTACTTTAATGTCACAAGAGGTCTGCATAATGTTTCCATTGCAAATTACCTTGGAACGTAAACAAATATCCAGAACCCTCCCTCGGATACTTGTTCCACATTTTTATTTTTAATTGTCGAAGTCTTCCTGTGAGGTACTCAGAAGACTGGTAACCATACATAGTTATAGTCTACTGTAACCGGAAATCAGACTCAAAATTGAAGGGTTTACAAATTCCTTGACTTATAATACGAAAGCATATGCATACTTAAATTGTATTTTCTATTTCATTTTAGAGGGATTTGGAGGTCATGGACACCGGTTGAGAAGTAAGAACTATCAATTTTAATGTTCACTATACAGTATATAGAGGATCTTTAACATTGCATTTAATTAAACGAGTTGGATAAAATTATATGATGCGAGGCGGTATCCCGTTGGGTAAAATTGATATGATGCTAACATGATATGATGCGAGACTGTATCTCGTTGGATAAATTCCATATTAAATAGGCACGAACGTGAGATTCTATTATCACATAACTCAAAAAAAAGTATCATAAGCATCATTTATTAGTGTACCTAGCTGTCTATATATAACGTTGTATATATAGAGGATCTGACATGAGTTGTCATTTCATACAAAATGTTAGTAAACGAGTCCAGGAATTTGTTATTAAGCGAGCCTCTGGCGAGCTTAATAACAAATTCCTGGACGAGAGAGGCTCGCTTAATAACAAATTCCTGGACGAGTTTAATAAGATTTTGTATGAAATGACAACGAGTGTCAGATCCTTTTTATCACATGAATTTTAGAAATTTTTAATTTTTAATTTTTGAATTTTTAATTTTGAAATTTTGAATCATGAGAAATTTTGAATTTTGAAATTTTGAATTTTTGAATTTTTGAATATTTTGAATTTTGAAATTATTAAATTTTGAATTTTGAAATTTTGTATTTTGAATTTTGAATTTTGAATTTTGGAAATTTTAATTTCGAAATTTTGAAATTTGGAATTTTGAATTTGAAATTTCGGTCGCCTTGTATTACACATGGTTAATATAAAGAAATACGTAATGGGTATATTATACGGAATACAAGCAGTTTCATGTACGACGACGTTTTATGTTTGTATGATGACGTGGTATGAGTCGATCTGACTCTCCGCACGACGCCGAACAACGGAACACGTCGCCGGTTTCCATAATCCGCTGTTTAATGGTTACAGAAATCGACGAGAAAACTCCGATGTACTCCGAGCTGAACGGGAAAGACCGAACGATGATTCGGCCGTCATTTGCATATTTATTTCACTAGTGTAGTATTAAAAAATATATCCTGGCGTTATTACACTCCACCACCGCAAGTTATGTGATAAATCATTCCTGTATATAATAAGGTAAAACCGGTATTTTGGTAAATAGTTAAACTGAAGAATTTGATCTATATTTAATCATGACTTTTCCAAAATTCTCGAACTAAATTGTTATACTAAGAACACGAACTGTGACCATGTTAATGTCTTTTGTATTTACTATGTATTTTACTATGTATTTCAGCAATCGTTAAGAAATTTCCAGTGATCCATAAAGTACCTCACATTATCAACCGCTTCGTACCGGTAGTTAAGCCAGTCGAAGTAAGAGTACAGCAACAAGGTAATTACTTTATAGGTTATAATAGCGTAAATGAGTCTCCATTGCCCTTCCATAGTAAAGTTAGAATGTTGACAAGCTGTTAAAAACTCAAACCTCGTTAGAATTCTGGGAAACTTACTTTATCATGCAAATAAACATGTCTGCTATTAAACATCAACAAGGAAATGGGGGGTTTAATACCTTCTAAGAAACATTTCTTCAGTTGTATACTAACACCGGGTCAAAGGTCAACACTATTTTTACCCCTTGCAATTTCATACCCTGTCTACTTTCACTTCTCAAATTTATATAAAAAACTGTCAAAAACATGATGAGCTGCATTTTCAAATATCAACAACATGTCCAGAATACAGTTATAGCAAAAAATAACAGGAAACAGCACTAAAAAAAGTTTTTAAAGAAAAAAAGATTAGCACTCTTTAATACAGAACTACTTTCGATGCACCAGGCGAGCACATCCTGTTGATTTAGTGTAATTGGACCTTTACATGTTTAGGTACAATTAATCATGATTTTTGGTAGGCAAGGGCAAGTTTTAAATGATTATAAATTTCGTGCAAATGTAATTCTAATTACTTAGATTTTCCTTTTTTTAAAATAAATATAGGCATATAGCGTACAATACAACTTTGTCCGTGGCCGAGTGGTTATAGAGTCTCCGACTTGAAATAACTTGCCTCTCACTGCTATGGATCGAGCGTAGTCGGTAGCGCCCTCTCTTGGTAGCGCCCTATATTGTTATCTCAGTGCAACCCAGGTTCGATTTTCCGCCTCGGCGATGTACGTGCGAGGTAACGATGATCGACATGTGAGTTTTCCATTAATGCTATCATCCGGGCCAACGAGATACGTTGTTTCGTATTTGATGTAAAATACATCAAGTTAATACTTAAACGGGCCTGAATTTAATACCGTTTTCTATGATGTATTTGTTCTATTTAAGTTAAAAAGATTTATTACATTTCTGTGGGTGAAAGATTGGGATTTCTCAGTAAAAGAATATTCATAATTGCTAAATAGAGATTATCTAATTGCTGGGATCGATTATAGGGAAATCCTTCACGAGATGGTAGACGTGTAGTTCTTTTCACGAACGAGCGGACGCGAGTGAGTGATAAAACAACAATACACGTTTACCATTGAATAAAGTATATAGAGATTATTTAACTGCTGGGATCGATTATAGGGAAATCCTTCACGAGATGGTAGACGTGTTGTTCTTTTCACGAACAAGCGTATGCGAGTGAGTGAAAAACAAAACACGACTACCATCGAGTGAAGGATTTCCCTATAATCGAACCCAGTAGTTAAATAATCTATTTATTACATTTTAAATCAAGTTTATGTATACTTTCAAACCTAAATTATTGGCTTTATTGAACGTTTCCGAAGAATGACGTCGACGTCAGCAACACTTTATGTAATATATAGAGTCTGGTCTCAGCGAGTTGGCTTATTTAAACACCGAGGTGGGCGTAGCCCATCGAGGTGTTTAAATAACCAACGAGCTGAGACAGACTCTATCTTTTTTGTAGCATGGTATACTTAGTAACACTGTGACGTCATAGTGACCGTACTCTAAATTCCAATATCCGGTAGTTGTAGTACGGTTTAGACACGCCCCTTTAGTTACCCTAAATTAAACGATTTAATGCTCTGCATTCATCAAAGGAAATGTCACCGACCATGCTACAATGACGTCATAACTCAACGTCGCAGTTAGTTATTTTTGTGTTCGAAGTAAGTTATTAATATTTAGCGATTATGAATATTCTTTCACTGAGAGAACCCAATCTTTCACCCACAGAAATGTAATAAATCTCTATTATCGAACCCAGCAGCTAAATAATCTCTTTATTACATTTCAAATCCGTTTGATATGTGATTTTTGACCGAAATTATTTGCTTTATTGAACGTTATTGGCGTCACCAACACTTTATTGACGTCATGACTCAGCGTCACAGTTAGTTATTTTTGTGTTCGGAGTCATTATTAATATTTAGCGATTATGAATATTCTTTCACTGAGAAATCTCAATCTTTCACTCATAGAAATGTAATAATGGACAATAATCTCTATTTTTTCATATAATTTACAACTATATACAGATAAATTTAAGACTAATCAAAATGAAACCATTACATGCATTCTTTAACATTTTTTTCCGCTTTCAGTTCCAGTTTACATAGAACGACAAGTGCGAGTGCCCGTGTACATTGAGCGAGAAGGTAAGTATTTATAAAAAATATTGTTTTTCTTACGCGCGTTTGAATGGTTTCAAAAAATGAATAATACATGATCAAATAAAATACTGTATTGCCCAAAATCTTAAAACACCATCAGATAACATATCTATATTTTAATATATTGTATGCTGGTTTAAATATATATATATGATTCGAACCCGCAGCCCTAGACACCAACCTCGACACAGCGCCTCGCCCAGTAGCAGACGCCTTTGTCCACTCGGTCACCTAGTCAACCTAGAAAGATTGATTTTGGAACCCGGCTGATACTTAAGGCTTTACTCTTGAACGCGTCGGAGATCTTCGGGCTTTTCCGTCAAATAACGACAACCATAGCGTATATATAGCGTATAGACATACATATATACATGATCATCTCTGTGCTATATCTCATCTTAATGCTGCATAGCTTGTTAAAAGATATCTTGGCAGAGATTCCTTTATTTACCATATCCCGTTTGACGTTTGGTGTACCTAGGACCCAGTTTAAACTCGTAATGACCCCTTTGGCCAATGTCCGTTCCAAAACTGTGACCTTGTGTTGAACACTTTTGTTATGTTTATGATATCTCTGTTTATTTTTGAATGTTTGTATATGTCTATTAAAATACTCCCATTTCCCTTCTACGCTTTATCAAAAAATAAGCCTTGAAACATTTAGAAACCTTCTTTATTGCATATGTATGCAACAGAAATGTAAATATTTCTAATGTTTAATCATATACGTTGGAGGTATATAATAAAAGGATCATTACCAGAGTAACGTGTTCTGGAAGTGAGTATCACCTCTCGTAGGTAAATGACAGATAAAGGATCGAGGCGATACAAACTTTCAGAACACGTTACTCTAGTTATAATCCTATTGTATCTCACAGTTTGTTTTTGAATGTTGTTTTTGAATTTTCGTATATGTCCATGTGTCTCACCGTTTACTTTTTTGAATGTTTGTATATGTCTATGTGTCTCACCGTTTGACGGCACCTTAACTTTTCCTCCAATCTCCTCTCTCATTTATTCATTGATTTTGATGAAAATTTATTCAAAAGATTCATAATGAATATCAAAATGGGATTATAATAAGTCTTTTCTATTTTCAACATAAGAAGTTGTATAAAAAGCTGTTTAAAGATAAAAAAATCTCATTATTTTTTCTTTTCTCCTAAATCAATGTTTGACATAGTAAACGTTTCCGTTGAACTCCGTTTTTGTTTAAAATTATAGAGTATGAAAACTGCTATCATTAGAAGGAGAATTAAATCTGTGATGGGTTTCGGCATAACAGAAACGTGTATATGTAAAACTTTTTCAAGATGCAAGTCTTTAACATTTTGTGCAAATTGTCACCCTGTCCCACGTTAAATTCAGGGCATCAGCGTATGAAGCGTGCTTGATAATTCATTTTGATCGTCCTTTGTTGCAGTCCAAGTCCCAGTTAAAGTTCCAGTTTCCCAGGGTCCAGTGTCAGTCGGTTCCTCCTTAGGTAAGTAAAGATTGTATGACGTATTAATTAAAGCTGTTCAATCGGTATGTCGCTCGTCGCAACACCTCCTTCGGTAAGTACAGATTGTTTGACATATTAATTAAAGCTATTCAATCGGTATATATATATAGAGACTACTTAAGCAAATATATATATCTTTTTATTATAAGTTAATAAATCCCTACCCTGGCTATTGATAGTTTAAAGTTAAAACTTTCTGATATATCGTATACCCCCATAAAAACGTTCGCCCCTCTTACAACATTATAAACGCCTCCTTTTTCAAAAGGTGAACGTTAAAGACAAAAACGTTTTCTTATATTTTTGTTACATATTATGAGACCTAGTTTATAGAAAATACACTTGCCAGTATCCTGATTTGAGGTATAGTCAATAAAAATACCTACCCACAATCATTTTAGAGGTATAATAATAAAATATTTGTTTGTCTCAAATAAACACATATCACGCAACGCGTCCGAGGCGTTTAAATGAGCGTATACGGTAAGTGTATTCGTTTTATTGTAGCATAAACATGAAGACAACTGTTAAACGTATAATTTCTGTTGTAATTAAGACAACTTATTAAGACTATTTAAAACCTACATTTTTACATTACAGACATAAGCTTGAACACACAAATCAGTAAGTACATACTGATTTAACATACAATAATATTGATTCGTGTGAATATAAAAGAAGTTCTAGAACTTTGATTTGTTTTTTTCAAAACAATGATTTTTTGTTCGTTTAAAATTAGACTGAACAAATACATTCTAAAAAGGGAAAAAATGGAAATCGCCGAACACGATAACTACAAAAAAATACTGCAGTCTCGGTTTGAGACTGTGCATGAACGGTAGTGAAAAAAATGCTTGCAACCGCTCACACCATCTAGCCATGGGTTGAGCAGAACTCAATTTTTAAAATGTCAACCGTGCACAATTTGAGCCATCCCGAATATGGTATGCATATGACGGTGAATATGAAACCTTCTATGAGATATTTTCATACCATTCCATGGCCAGCGGCGTATGGTTCCAGTTTCTAGCAAAATGCTTTGCCCTAATCGAGAAAACAATCAGCGAAATAAACAAAATGCAATTTAGTTGGGAGCAAAGGTTATGAAGTCTGCGTATCACAAATAACAGTCAAAATACTATATTAAAAAGTAGACAACATATGCTAAGGATGCTTATATAATACTCAGAACCTTTAAATACTGGAGTAGTCGAACCCCTTATTCGAAATTAAAGTAAATAAACAATACTATTTGAGAATGTACCACCGATATCAGTATATAAATACCGGGCTCAGCGATCTCCAAAGACCGGAAAATCAATAAAGCAATTAAACTAGTCGGAATCATATCCGCATATATATGTACTGCTATTTTGTGGATTTGGGTTTATTAATGATATAATAATTGCCTGTATAATAATAATAATTGCCATTGGCGAACATTTTGTCAGTTTTTACTTTTCAACATCCTCAGATTTACATTAGTTCCTTAATGGCTTCCTTTGTCAGCATTTATTAGTTAACGGATTTTCTTTCAGGTGGTGGTGGTGGTGGTTCGTTTGGAGGTGCTGGTTCGTTTGGAGGTGCTGGTGGTTCGTTCGTTTCCGGTGGAGGTGCTGGTGGTTCGTTCGTTTCCGGTGGAGGTGGTGGTGGTTCGTTCGTTTCCGGCGGGGGGTCAAGTGGCTTTCACAGCGGTAACAATGGATTCAACGATATCAATGGTGGATTCAACGATTTCAATGGTAACAACGGCGGCTTTAATGGTAACAACGGCGGCTTTAATGGTAACAACGGCGGCTTTAATGGTAACAATGGCGGCTTTGATGGTAACAACGGCGGCTTTAACGGTAACAATGGCTGGTAAACATACCGGAAACGGATTCATCAACTACGAAGAAGCGACACTGCACATTGTTCGGGCTTGGTTACTGATGCAATGTGCGATAACTTAATCGTTGATCGCGTTGAAAGTCATTTCACATGATACCATCTTTAATACAAACTATCTGCCGATGAGCATTATTTGTCTCTTTCAATTATATTAATATATGAAATTAACCGTATACAGTGTCTATTGTAACTCAACGATTTGATGCAGCAGTATCACAACGCATCTCTTAAACTGTCTTTGAAAGGCTGGGCTACACATTCAGTAGTCCAGCAACCCTCCTTCGGTAATTTATGTTTCAGGTTAACCGAATACCTTGTATTTCGGTAGGACCTAGTAGACTGGTACCCGGTACACAGTATAGTCTACTGATCCCCGAAAACACACTTGTGATTGCAGGGCTACACATCAGTAGTCCAGCAACCCTCCTTCGGTAATTTATGTTTCAGGTTAACCGAATACCTTGTATTTCAGTAGGACCTTGTAGACTGGTACCCAGTACGCAGTATAGTTTACTGGTCCCCGAAAACACACTTACATTGACCATTTGTACAGAGGTTAGTCCACTTCCAAGGTGTTTCGCACAAAGGAAAAGGATGCTGACAACAGTTTCAATGTATTATTTACAACCTAGAACAAGACTTTATTTTCAACATTTGTGTTTACAAAAGTCACACACTTTCGTACTCATACGCTTTCCGTTCACATAAATACAGTGTTTCACCTTTTGTATGTCATACCTGTTGTTTTTTCTTTCACATAAACCGTTAGCATCCGCATTAAGATATCAATATTTCGGACTCAGTAAAACATGGATTTGTTGATGCTGAGTCCCAAAAATACATGTTTTTAAACATATTTGTTTTCGTAGTTAAAGAGATAGAATGATTATACTTGTGTTGTCACTGTCAACATCCTATTAATGTTTTATTTGTTAACAACATAAAAGAAAGTATGCATTATGGAAATGTTTTCTTTCTTTAACTTTTTATTCGTAGCTTTTATGTTTTGGTTCTTATAAAATGTACAGAACCGATATTGACACGGATTTTCTTGTTTTAACGTGTGTATGATGTTCATTGAGTTTATCTTTCAAAACAGACATTGTCTTATTAAATATTCACCAACATATATGGTTTGTTGATTTATTAACTTAGATGCTCACATGTATTACAACATATTTATATGGTGTGTTTATTTAGTGAATTAAATATTTATCATAGATTAAACTATAATTTCAATAATACATAATTTACGTTCTTAATAGCCTATATAAAGGCTGATGTTGTATTCTACGACATATCATGGATGCTTTTGCCTATTTCTTGCCAACATATCAGATGGCCATATATTCCTGAAATTAGGCTTTATGAATTGAGGATAAGAATGAGCTTAACTGCACACTAGAATCTTGTTTAAACCCATAGCGACCTTTTTGTCACTGACCGTTCCAAGGCTGTATCCCTATTGTAAACCCTTTTAATCACTCATATCGTGAGTAAATCAATTATTCTCTCACCCTCTTCCAGCAGACACACTAGTATATAAAGAGAGAAAATCAAAGACCCAAGAAAAGATGAAATAAGGTTAACAAATAAACATCACACAGAGAAAAAACTGCATTTAATAAAGAGAACTCCAAATAGGAAGGAATCTCTATTGCGTTATACATTAAATTAATTTTTAAATACACACGGTATGTGGCCGTTTCAACATTCTGACCGAGTTATCTCGAAAAGGGCAATTACTCAACTTGCTCTAATCCACGAGTGGAAAAAACTTCCCCAAGACCACGGCCGATAAGGGAGCCGCTAATTAGTTACCCATTAACCTCCGGAATCAGAACGAGGCTCACGACAAAGGTTTAGCTATGTTCTGTTCTATTTTCTAAGGGTTGGTGGGTGGGATGTTTGTGTTAAACTCCTTAAATTTTAACTCAAAAACATATTTTAAACCTTCTAAAGAATAATAATTTTCTGAAATTCCTTCTATTATATATGTATGTTCCTCAACAAAGTAAAGCCTCGAATGACAAGAGTAAGATCACCAACAACGTGGCAGATATTACATTACACCGCACGATACAAATACAGACACGTCCGATAAATCGAGCAAATAAGTACATGTAACTGTATCAACACTGCTGTAAGAGAATCCGCGAATAATTTCATTTATGTTTGTGGCGTGGTATACTTTGCTACTATTTTCCCTTGTATTTGTTGTTTGTTTTTGACTGTGTTACATATTTCATGTTAGACTTCTATAGGTACCTTTTGCTAAATATCTTCTTAAGACAAAATAAGTATGATACAATATCGCTGCGCTTCGTAAACAACAATAAAGACTAAAAATACCCACAAAACATTATAAGGTGATATAAAAGTCGAACAGGAAATGCAGCATTCAAGGACCACAGCCAAACAAAAATACACCATATAAACAAACAAGTCACTGGGGTCTTATAAACTATGCAGCATTAAAGGGACACACGGCAATCTTGAAGTATTTGAAATGGGTGTCTCGATTTATATATCCAGTATCATTTTTACCTAACCCTGGTGACATTTAAATAAATAAAATTTTAAGTATTCACTATTTCGTCTTATTATACTACAAGTTTTAATATATTATGGGTGAAATAATATCAAAAACTAATAATATGCATAAACGAATGGCTTAAGACTAATTCTTATAATTAACATTAATGATTGAACAGATGCAATTTATGTAGAAAAACTAACAGGACGCCGCTAGTTCTTAAAACATCAAGATTGCCATTTGTCCCTTTAATAGGCAAACTAAATATAACACAAATATGATCCTGTTTATAGGAATATACAATGAAAAGTATAGAAAGCCACAAAGCAAGTACTCAGAGACTTGACAGAAGCCAAAGCAACAAGAAAATAAACAAGATAAGATTGAAGACAATCATTTAATATGGAAGACGGACACGGATGCGGCCATTTCGACTACGCGACTTGGCGACTTTTCGCCCTGTTAATACAAGGCGAAAAGTCGAAGGCGAAAAGTCGCCAACACGAAAAATCGAAGGCGAAAAGTCGCCAACCCGAAAATTCGCAATCCCGCCGTTTTGGACGAAATTTCGACTCGCAAAGTCGCCAATCCGATATTGTAAAATTTCGACTTTTCGCCACGAAATTTCGTTCAAACGGCGAGTTTGTGACTTTTCGCCTTCGACTTTTCGGGTTGGCGACTTTTCGCCTTGTGGAAAGGGTTATTAACAAGGTAAAAACTCGAAGGCGAAAAATCGAAATGGCCGCATCCGTCTTCCATAAATGACTATTGCAAATGATTCAACGGACGGGATATATATCTTGAAGTCGAAAAGTCGCCAACACGAAAGTCGCCAACCCGAAAAGTCGAAGGCGAAAAGTCGCCAATCCGAAAAGTCGAAGGCGAAAAGTCGCAAACCTGCCGTTTTGGACGAAATTTCGTGGCGAAATTTTACACTATCGGATTGGCGACTTTGCGAGTCGAAATTTCGTCCAAAGCGGCGGGTTTGCGAATTTTCGCCTTCGACTTTTCGTGTTGGCGACTTTTCGCCTTCTACTTTTCGTGTTGCCGACTTTTCGCCTTGTATTAACAGGGCGAAAAGTCGCCAAGTCGAAATGGCCGCATCCGTCTTCCATAGAGACTGTAAATGGGTCAAGCACTAAACATGTAGTGCGTTGCAAAATGATAGGGTCATAACCTTTTTTGAACAAGTTTAATAAAGAGTTCACGAAACTGACCAAGGACCTTTGTAAAAGTACAAGAAGTACATCACCATAGCAGTCAGGCCGAGATATGTATGTGTTTCCAGTTTATGTTTGTTAGAGTTTCTTCCCATTTCAAGTACAGTTTAAATGATTCTTCTCTTTGAATGTATTCCACTTGCATGGTGTATATAAATTGGTTGGCACTTCTTTGTTTTCCAATTCGTTGCTATAAGGTGGTTACGATATTGGTGTTCTTCGTCTTATAATTTATATTTTTCGCTTGTAATTTGAACTGTACCGCGTCTTGGTATACAACATTTGGACAAACAGATCGATCTTTAAATGGTCGATTTCATGAAAATAAATATAATACAGACAACCTCACACAATTAAAACAAAAAGCTTGTTCCAACACTTCCGTCAGTCAGTTAATAGTTTCAGTAACGTCTATGGTAACATCAAACGCAAATCGGGTGTAACTATGTCAGTCGCTGATTTATATACTATTTTTAAACAGTTTGGAACAGTATGGAAAGCACTCTATGCTATCACGTCTTATAGTAACACTGATCTACTTTTAAAAATAAAAGTAATCTAAGAACTCTTCTGAGACAAGGACAATCACACTCTGACTTATATGGTGATGTGATTTACAAACTCTGTAAGATCCTTGGTCATACTCACTTTCATACAATATTTACTCTTTGATTGTGCGATGACATTGTGGACCCTATGATGACGTCTACCTAAATCCTTATAGGACGGTAGCGTTTGATGTTGTCTTGTCGTACCCATAACGGTTTATTCTCTTTTGCTCTGGCTTCTACCAAGTCATTGAATACTTACTTTGTGGCCTTCTAAGCTTTTGTTTTTTATATTATATGTACATGATCATTTATGTGTTTTACTTATATTGCCTATTACTGCTGCCTTGTTTGTTAAAGATTATAACCTGGCGCGAATATCTTTATTTACACTGACTTGTTAATTGGGATGACAATAGGGTAATAGTGAGGTTTGGTGCACCCTAGAACCTGGTTTAAACCTCCAGCGGCCCTTTTTTGCCACTGACCGTTCCAAGGCGGTAGCCATATTGGCAACCTTTTTGTGTTTGTGATGTCTTATTTTGCCTTTAAAGTTGTTCTTTGTTTCTGTGTGTGTTTGAGGTTGACTGTTGTCCTTGAATGCTATTTTTCCAGTTTGATTTTTATATCTACGTTTACGTCTTTGCCCATTTGTTCACTTAAGTTAATAGACGAGGAAGCAGATCACGTTTTCATTCGTACATGTCCTTTGTATAACACTGCTTCCATAATTCAAAGCTACACAAAACATGTTCTCTGACACCATATTGAAAAAGAGTTTTGATCACGCCAGACTTTTTCTAAAAATAATATATCTTAATAAGGGTATTGATTTTATTGACATGCCAAGTATTTTTCGATGGTAATGTCGTGCTAAGATCGCCCACTCCATTGAGGATTTTAGTATAAAGTGGTGTAGTAGAGAAAATTCGCATCCGAACTTAGTCTCGGCCAGCTAGACCGTATCATGCATATGTCTTACTTGCAGATATCGGTCTGGGCAGATTAGGCCAGTTAAAGCGCCCACTAGCGAGTAACATAATTTATTCGCGCGTTTTTTTCACGCTCATAAAGTCGACGTTTGCGTGACGTCATGTTGTAAAAACAAGTACAACGTCAATTGTTGATGCAGCAGTTAATAACGTCACTTGTTACTTCGCATAAGTTAAAAATAAGAAAATATTATTAAATTAACTTAAAAACATGTTTTTTGAAAGTCTCGTTGAATCTCGAAAAATCTCACCAAAATCGCCCAAAACGAGAGGGCGATTTTAAACGTCCTATTTTTCACAGGCCCTGGTTCTGGATCCGTGTAGCATAGTGTAACGAATAAATCAGAAGCGTGCCGGGTGACCGAGGCTAATCCGAACTCCCTTTCTACTTGCAAAAAGGCAATTCATAAAATTATAGATACCCATATTAACTTTTGTAATGCTAACCCCTATTTATTTCCTCAGAGACCTACATTTGTGTTTCGTCAATATAAAATCGGGAATTCAAGAATGTCATTGAACACATTTATTTTACATCTGATAAAGCAGCTAATACTTTTAATGTAATTATTGGTTGACGCTTAAATTACGCAAATGCTCTAAAATTCGCGAGCACTAATTCGTATAATGCAGTTCAATCTAATGAGAATGACTTTATTTTCACGCATGTCACTCGATGCACCACTTTCAAGACTGGGGTAGACGAAAAGCAAAACTATATAGTGGATAACTAACTTACACAAACAGACTTAGGAAGCCCTCTTTATTTCTAGTGCCTGCACCACTACAAACATCTCCAAACTTTTAATTTCTTGTCTTACTGCCGTTAAATATCACGTTAAACAACATTGTGCTAAAGCTTATGACAACTCTGGGATTAATTTATTTTGGTCAATTAACATTTCAGGAGACGTTGTTAATAAAATTCACAATAAACGTCAAGTTTCATCTTTAATTACTTATGACTGTTCAACCCTACGAGTATATACATTCTTACCACATCACCTTATCAGAGACAAGCTTATTGCTATCATTAAAAACACTTTCTCTAGATAAAAGGCTACATTTGTTTTTGGCCTGTAACAATATTAAAACGTTTTTTACTAATGGCAGTTTAGACAATAGGGCTCAGTATCAGTGACGGTATGTTTTAAAAATAAATTGAAATGGTCAATGAGTTCGGTCAAACAGTTCATTACTTTCACGGTATATGTACAAGTGTATAGGTTAATTATGTCGGACATCGTCTTGAGATATTTACACAATGTATGACGTCACTCAGAACTGTTATTCATTCCGATGATTATGATAACTGTATGACTAGTTTAATTGCTTTATTGTTTTTCCGATCTTTGGAGATCGCTGAGCCCGATATTTATATAAATCGGTGGTACATTTTCTCAAATACTTTTGTTTTCTTACTTGAATTTCGAATAGGTGGTTCCACTACTCCAGGCTTTAACGGTTCTGAGTAGAGTTTAATCACCCTTAGGATATGTTGCCTGCTTTTTAATTCAGTATTTTGACAGTTACCTGTGATACGCAGGCTTCACAACCTCTGCTCCCAAACAAATTTCATTTTGTTTATTTCGCCCAGTGTTTTCTCGTTTAGGGCAAAGCGTTTTGTTAGAAACTGGGACCATACACCACTGGCCATGGAATTGTGTAAAGATACCTCATTGAAGGTTCCATGTTCACCGTCATATGCATACCATCTTCGGGATTGCTAAAATTTCTGTACTATTGACTTTTTAAATATTGAGTTTTGCTCAACCAGGGGCTAGAGGGCGTGAACGGTAGCAAGCACTTTTCACTACCGTTCATGAACAGTTTCAATCAAAATAAGTATAAAAGTCGAACAGGAAATGCAGATTTCACAGAACACAGTAAACCCAAAAGCACGAAAATGACAAACATGAATGGCAAAGTTAACAAAGAATAAAGTCATATGACGTCACAAACACAAAAAGGGTTGACAATAGGGCTACCGCCTTGGAACGGTCAGTGGCAAAGCATGCCGCTGTGGGTTTAAACCAGGTTCTAGGATGCACCAAACCTCACACTTACCCTACTGTCATCCCAATAAAACGGGACAGTGCAAATAAAGAAATCCCCGCCATGTACTAGTCTCTAACCAACAAGGCAGCATTAAACCGTTAATTGAAATAAAAAAGGGAGATAACTTTACTTGGGTATATTATAAAATATTTGTAAATAGTGATAAAATACAAGTCTGACAAGTCCGAAGAGTATTTCAAAGCAATAAACAACCTTAGTGACCTATTTTTTAAGCAGACGCTGATATATAATTTGTTATGATCATTTTTTCAACTCCGTAATACAAATCACTATTACCAAATGTTAAACTAGGTCAAGATAGATTTTTGAGGCCAAGACAGCGTATAAATGATTTTTGGTATACATTAATGAAATAAGGTGTTAGGCATGAAATGTGAAATGTTGTTAAGTCAATGTATGAACATGTTAAATCAAAGTTAAATTTAAAAATAGAATAAGTGGTAGTTTTTAGTGATATTTTAGTGGGGAACCGTTATCGCCGTTTCTCTTGTGTACGTATTTAAATGACATTGAGGACGATCTTTTCTTTAAAGGTACCAAAGGAGATGATATTGATAATTTGAAACTGCTATTTTACTTTATGCCGACTTTGCGGTATTTACAAAATCGCCCGACGATATGCAGCCATCTTTTTATATTTTAAGAAGCTATTGTAATATAAATTTAGAATTCTCTTTTAAAGCTACGTACACTGGCCTAACTTTTAGCTTATAAACCACAGCATACTTTGCTCAGTATATGCATTGATGAAAAAGAGAAAATGTCATATATGCACCTTTATGCGCGTACATTCAACATCCTAACTGATATCCAAATCATCGCTAGTTTATAACATCATTTTTTTTAACTTTATGGGTTTTTTTCGAATCAAAGTCGAAAATATTACGAGTAGTCTTCGACGCGAAAAGCAACCGATCACGAATAACTCAACATATCATTATTAACGCAGGTGTTTTTTGTTTGGCATTATCTCACTAAAATAGGCATATTCATTGCATTTATCAAAGACTTGACAATCGCAAGATTTTACTACCATTATTGGAGATTTAGTGGTTGACGATTTAGTGGTTGACTCATTTACAGTTTGCCACTAGGCTTTCCTCTTTGATTGTGCGATGACCGGACAGATTGTGAACCATATGATGACGTCTGCCTAAATCCTCAAAGGACGGTAGCGTTAGATGTTTGTCTTAAATCTTTTCTTGTCGTACCCGTAACGGTTTGTTCTCGTGTTGCTCTGGCTTCTGCCAAGTCATTGAGTACTTGGATGTGTGGCTTTCTAGGCTCTTGTGTTTTATATACTTATACACATGATCATTTATATGTTAAACATATATTAATGCTGCCTTCTTTGTTAGAGCATATACTCTGGCGGGGATGTCTTTATTTACACTGTTCCGTTTTACTGAGATGACAACAGGGTAAGAGTGAGGTTTCGTGCACCTAAGAACCGAGTTTAAACCCCAACAACATTGTTTTTGCCACTGCCCGTTTCAAGGCGGTAGCCCTATTGTTAGACCCTGAAAATTTATGATGTCATATCTTGCATTTTATTCATCTTTGTAATTATTGTTTGCTTCTGGGCGTGTTTTTGGTTGACTGTGGTCCTTGAATGCCACATTTCCCATTATATCTACTTTTACTAATTTACTAAATAGATACAAGATGTAATGGCGGTACTAAGAAAAATGTTTACTGCTTCCTGAGGAAAAACTGCAAACTCTCACTAAAATTACACGCACAGGTTAAGGTTGACAGACCATGTTGCCAACTAAGCAAAACGGAAATGCTAAACAATGTATTGCATACTATAGACATATGGCCTATCACGTTAGCAAAAACCAAAGTAGATCGGAAACAATACCATTTCTGTGATGTAAACAGTATTGCTGTCCCAGTAAAATTTACATTACATTTTTTTTTTATCAAATTCATGAATTTATTACTATGGAAATAATAAGAAGTTATTAAACGGCAATGGTGTGCCCAAACTGGATATTGACGCACCTGGTGAGATATTGGCACGAGGGCTAAACACCTAAACGCTTATATCCTGTTTCGGCACACCATTGCCGTTTAATGGGTTTTTTATTGCATACATTCTACGAGGAAACAAAAAGACAATAGGAATATCTTTTAAGAAATATGTTTTCTACACATGTTTTTTTTTGTGTTTGTTTGTTTTGTTTTCCTTATAGATTATAGGAAGATGTCTAATTCAATCTAGACTATAACATAAATGTCACAAGATATGTTTTATTGAATGCAATATTAGATCTTACAGCACAGTGCGCCAAAAATAGTTTATTGGCTCAGTGCCAATTTATCTTATCGGCGCACTTGCTGGAAATGCAGTGATATTGGCCTAGGGTAAGAGGGTACAGGATTTTTTCCTTCATTAATTTGTTACTATTTATAGTAAGGTATGCAATAAACAAAGTTATTGTCCTTTATGCTCAATATATGCTTTACTAACGGATTGATTTAAAAAAAAGAGTACATAAATGTTCATACCTCGGAATCGTTTGTACTACATGTGGATCTTTCAGCGAGGCGCAACTTACACTATCCGGTCAATCCCAAAAAGGAATATTTAAATTAAAAATATATTTATCAAACTTTGAAAACATAATTATACTGCATAAATTAGAATTAGCTGAGCTATTCTCAAACGAAAACGTTCCAAATATCGTAATTTTAAAATTATCTCCCTTTTTATTGAAATAAGAACGATTTTCGATAACCTATAAAAGTATGTTCCCAAAATATTTGTTGTATTTTTATCACTAGCTTTGTTTTCAAATGACTTTGTATCACTATTAATGGTCATATCTATATTACTTTATCATTGACCCGGATCATACACGGCTTCGTATCTCGTCTATGGAATTGACATGAATTTTGTATGCTAAATTTATTTTGTTCAGTATATTTTTAAATATCTTTAAGACTAACTTTATCATCGGTTTCTTGACTTCTGTATGTGTAAATATCTGTATTAATATATTATTGTTTGTAATATACATTCTTGTTTCTCAGTGCTGAATAATGATATTATCTTATAATTCAAACGTTGAGTGACTTTGTTTTTCCCATGTTAAACGATTAATGACGGGGTTGTAATTGGTCAGTTATCAACAAATGACCATTGACAGCTCCATGTGTCAATTAGCAAGTTAACTGTCAAAACTGCATATCACTCATATTTTTTTATCACTGATAACAGATGACTATGTCACAAATATTTTAAAAGGTGTTACATAAAACTATGTTATACAGAAATGAATTATTATGTTGATTATAAAACGTTTCTTTAGTAGAATAAAACACATTGCCAATGGAAACAGATAAAATAAGTCGTGTTATCATGTATATGTGTTATTTGTTTAAAGAAAAACTCATTTATAACATGAATACCACTTATCTTATTAACTATTGTTTTAATCATCATTTTAAAAAGACTGATGTTTTGATTTTCGCTTTGAAACAAAACAAAAATCCAAATGAATGATTTGCACGCAATTTTTATGAAACGACCAAAACTTAAATGAAAAAAAAATCTACTAGCCTTTTCTAATTATATATTAAGACAGTATGTGTAAGACATTTAACTTTTACATAACTACAGTCTTGTTAATTGCATTATAAGTTAACATAAAAGTCCTGCTGGTACAGAGAGTAGCTGGTATATATTCTTTATTCTTATTTCTTCCAATGAGAAGATTATTACACAGAAAATTCAAACATCATATTAATAAATCATATTACAAACATCTCATGTCATTCTACACAATACATACATACATTACAAACACAAACATATATATTAACACAATGAAGAAAACAAAACAAACAGCAAACATATATATATTACATATATTACAAATCTAAATGATTAATATTGTTAATTCAATTAAACACAATGTAGCGACATAGCATAGCCACTTATCGATATATTAGTGACTGAGATACATAGCATAGCCACTTATCGATATATTAGTGACTGAGATACATAGCATAGCCACTTATCGATATATTAGTGACTGAGATACATAGCATAGCCACTTATCGATATATTAGTGACTGAGATACATAGCATAGCCACTTATCGATATATTAGTGACTGAGATACATAGCATAGCCACTTATCGATATATTAGTGACTGAGATACATAGCATAGCCACTTATCGATATATTAGTGACTGAGATACATAGCATAGCCACTTATCGATATATTAGTGACTGAGATACATAGCATAGCCACTTATCGATATATTAGTGACTGAGATACATAGCATAGCCACTTATCGATATATTAGTGACTGAGATACATAACATAGCCACTTATCGATATATTAGTGACTGAGATACATAGCATAGCCACTTATCGATATATTAGTGACTGAGAGCATAGCCACTTATCGATATATTAGTGACTGAGATACATAACATAGTCACTTATCGATATATTAGTGACTGAGATACATAGCATAGCCACTTATCGATATATTAGTGACTAAGATACATAACATAGCCACTTATCGATACATTAGTGACTGAGATACATAACATAGCCACTTATCGATACATTAGTGACTGAGATACATAGCATAGCCACTTATCGATATATTAGTCACTGAGATACATAGCATAGCCACTTATCGATATATTAGTCACTGAGATACATAGCATAGCCACTTATCGATATATTAGTGACTGAGATACATAGCATAGCCACTTATCGATATATTAGTGACTGAGATACATAGCATAGCCACTTATCGATATATTAGTCACTGAGATACATAGCATAGCCACTTATCGATATATTAGTCACTGAGATACATAGCATAGCCACTTAGTGACTGAGATACATAACATAGCCACTTATCGATATATTAGTGACTGAGATACATAGCATAGCCACTTATCGATATATTAGTGACTGAGATACATAGCATAGCCACTTATCGATATATTAGTGACTGAGATACATAACATAGCCACTTATCGATATATTAGTGACTGAGATACATAGCATAGCCACTTATCGATATATTAGTGACTAAGATACATAACATAGCCACTTATCGATACATTAGTGACTGAGATACATAACATAGCCACTTATCGATACATTAGTGACTGAGATACATAGCATAGCCACTTATCGATACATTAGTCACTGAGATACATAGCATAGCCACTTATCGATACATTAGTCACTGAGATACATAGCATAGCCACTTATCGATATATTAGTGACTGAGATACATAGCATAGCCACTTATCGATATATTAGTCACTGAGATACATAGCATAGCCACTTATCGATATATTAGTCACTGAGATACATAGCATAGCCACTTATCGATATATTAGTCACTGAGATACATAGCATAGGCCACTTATCGATATATTAGTCACTGAGATACATAGCATAGCCACTTATCGATATATTAGTCACTGAGATACATAGCATAGCCACTTATCGATATATTAGTCACTGAGATACATAGCATAGCCACTTATCGATATATTAGTCACTGAGATACATAGCATAGCCACTTATCGATATATTAGTCACTGAGATACATAGCATAGCCACTTATCGATATATTAGTCACTGAGATACATAGCATAGCCACTTATCGATATATTAGTCACTGAGATACATAACATAGCCACTTATCGATATATTAGTCACTGAGATACATAGCATAACCACTTATCGATATATTAGTGACTGAGATACATAGCATAGCCACTTATCGATATATTAGTGACTGAGATACATAGCATAGCCACTTATCGATATATTAGTGACTGAGATACATAGCATAGCCACTTATCGATATATTAGTGACTGAGATACATAGCATAGCCACTTATCGATATATTAGTGACTGAGATACATAGCATAGCCACTTATCGATATATTAGTGACTGAGATACATAGCATAGCCACTTATCGATATATTAGTGACTGAGATACATAGCATAGCCACTTATCGATATATTAGTGACTGAGATACATAACACAGCCACTTATCGATATATTAGTGACTGAGATACATAGCACAGCCACTTATCGATATATTAGTGACTGAGATATATAACACAGCCACTTATCGATATATTAGTGACTGAGATACATAACACAGCCACTTATCGATATATTAGTGACTGAGATACATAACATAGCCACTTATCGATATATTAGTGACTGAGATACATAGCATAGCCACTTATCGATATATTAGTGACTGAGATACATAGCATAGCCACTTATCGATATATTAGTGACTGAGATACATAGCATAGCCACTTATCGATATATTAGTGACTGAGATACATAGCATAGCCACTTATCGATATATTAGTGACTGAGATACATAGCATAGCCACTTATCGATATATTAGTGACTGAGATACATAGCATAGCCACTTATCGATATATTAGTCACTGAGATACATAGCATAGCCACTTATCGATATATTAGTGACTGAGATACATAGCATAGCCACTTATCGATATATTAGTGACTGAGATACATAACATGACTGAGATACATAGCATAGCCACTTATCGATATATTAGTCACTGAGATACATAACATAGCCACTTATCGATATATTAGTGACTGAGATACATAGCATAGCCACTTATCGATATATTAGTGACTGAGATACATAGCATAGCCACTTATCGATATATTAGTGACTGAGATACATAGCATAGCCACTTATCGATATATTAGTGACTGAGATACATAACATAGCCACTTATCGATATATTAGTGACTGAGATACATAACATAGCCACTTATCGATATATTAGTGACTGAGATACATAGCATAGCCACTTATCGATATATTAGTGACTGAGATACATAACATAGCCACTTATCGATATATTAGTGACTGAGATACATAGCATAGCCACTTATCGATATATTAGTGACTGAGATACATAACATAGCCACTTATCGATATATTAGTGACTGAGATACATAACATAGCCACTTATCGATATATTAGTGACTGAGATACATAGCATAGCCACTTATCGATATATTAGTGACTGAGATACATAGCATAGCCACTTATCGATATATTAGTGACTGAGATACATAGCATAGCCACTTATCGATATATTAGTGACTGAGATACATAACATAGCCACTTATCGATATATTAGTGACTGAGATACATAACATAGCCACTTATCGATATATTAGTGACTGAGATACATAGCATAGCCACTTATCGATATATTAGTGACTGAGATACATAGCATAGCCACTTATCGATATATTAGTGACTGAGATACATAACATAGCCACTTATCGATATATTAGTGACTGAGATACATAACATAGCCACTTATCGATATATTAGTGACTGAGATACATAGCATAGCCACTTATCGATATATTAGTGACTGAGATACATAACATAGCCACTTATCGATATATTAGTGACTGAGATACATAGCATAGCCACTTATCGATATATTAGTGACTGAGATACATAACATAGCCACTTATCGATATATTAGTGACTGAGATACATAGCATAGCCACTTATCGATATATTAGTGACTGAGATACATAACATAGCCACTTATCGATATATTAGTGACTGAGATACATAACATAGCCACTTATCGATATATTAGTGACTGAGATACATAACATAGCCACTTATCGATATATTAGTGACTGAGATACATAACATAGCCACTTATCGATATATTAGTGACTGAGATACATAGCATAGCCACTTATCGATATATTAGTGACTGAGAGCATAGCCACTTATCGATATATTAGTGACTGAGATACATAACATAGTCACTTATCGATATATTAGTGACTGAGATACATAGCATAGCCACTTATCGATATATTAGTGACTAAGATACATAACATAGCCACTTATCGATACATTAGTGACTGAGATACATAACATAGCCACTTATCGATACATTAGTGACTGAGATACATAGCATAGCCACTTATCGATATATTAGTCACTGAGATACATAGCATAGCCACTTATCGATATATTAGTCACTGAGATACATAGCATAGCCACTTATCGATATATTAGTGACTGAGATACATAGCATAGCCACTTATCGATATATTAGTGACTGAGATACATAGCATAGCCACTTATCGATATATTAGTCACTGAGATACATAGCATAGCCACTTATCGATATATTAGTCACTGAGATACATAGCATAGCCACTTATCGATATATTAGTCACTGAGATACATAGCATAGCCACTTATCGATATATTAGTCACTGAGATACATAGCATAGCCACTTATCGATATATTAGTGACTGAGATACATAGCATAAGCCACTTATCGATATATTAGTCACTGAGATACATAACATAGCCACTTATCGATATATTAGTCACTGAGATACATAGCATAGCCACTTATCGATATATTAGTGACTGAGATACATAGCATAGCCACTTATCGATATATAAGTGACTGAGATACATAGCATAGCCACTTATCGATATATTAGTGACTGAGATACATAGCATAGCCACTTATCGATATATTAGTGACTGAGATACATAGCATAGCCACTTATCGATATATTAGTGACTGAGATACATAGCATAGCCACTTATCGATATATTAGTGACTGAGATACATAACACAGCCACTTATCGATATATTAGTGACTGAGATACATAGCATAGCCACTTATCGATATATTAGTGACTGAGATACATAGCATAGCCACTTATCGATATATTAGTGACTGAGATACATAGCATAGCCACTTATCGATATATTAGTGACTGAGATACATAGCATAGCCACTTATCGATATATTAGTGACTGAGATACATAGCATAGCCACTTATCGATATATTAGTGACTGAGATACATAGCATAGCCACTTATCGATATATTAGTGACTGAGATACATAGCATAGCCACTTATCGATATATTAGTGACTGAGATACATAGCATAGCCACTTATCGATATATTAGTGACTGAGATACATAGCATAGCCACTTATCGATATATTAGTGACTGAGATACATAGCATAGCCACTTATCGATATATTAGTGACTGAGATACATAGCATAGCCACTTATCGATATATTAGTGACTGAGATACATAGCATAGCCACTTATCGATATATTAGTGACTGAGATACATAGCATAGCCACTTATCGATATATTAATGACTGAGATACATAGCATAGCCACTTATCGATATATTAGTGACTGAGATACATAGCATAGCCACTTATCGATATATTAGTGACTGAGATACATAGCATAGCCACTTATCGATATATTAGTGACTGAGATACATAGCATAGCCACTTATCGATATATTAGTGACTGAGATACAAAGCATAGCCACTTATCGATATATTAG